>JAPPVO010000036.1:174044875-174295174 GCA_030407325.1 Camellia japonica
AATATATATTTATCAGAGTGCGCAGCGGATAGTTTGCACATATAACAAATTTCGAGGACGAAATTTTAAAAGGAGGGAAGATTGTAACAACCCAGATTTTTAATTATTCTGTAGAATTTATATTAATATTATTTAAATCACAGTTAGGGAAAATATATAATTTATTATATATTATTATGTGTAATTTTATAAAATAATATAATTATTTTATATTTAGGGATCAAAATATAAATAAATAATTAATTAAGTTAAATTTAAATAAACTTGAATTAATGAAAATTAATAGGAAGGCGACACGTGGTAGTTTGGCTTGGGCCTCACGAATTCAAGCTCTATAAATAGGGAGTAGTTGACTCGAGAAAACAAACAAAGAAAGGAAAAGTAAGAGAGAAAGAAAAGAAGATCAGAAAAGAAAGAAGGAAAAAGAAGATAAATGAGAGAAAATAGAGAAAGAAAAGAGAGAGAAAAATAATGGAAGCTGAAAGGGTTTTTGGTAGTGGAAAGAAATAGTAGAGTATTAAAGTTAAGGTGAGTTATATTATATCTTGAGTCACCAAAATGTATTTTACGTATATTTTGACTTATTAAAATCTATTTTACACAAGTTATGTTTTATTAGTATATTAATAAAAGTTATATTTTATAAAGGTTTCAGTTACGTGGTTTTATTTCTGAATCCTATTTGCTTAAAAAGAAACTCATGGATATGTTTGGTTATATTTTAAAGATATTTGACTATGACCTTATAAACAATTATGTTTTGTAAGTACTACCACGGGAGTCCTACGCCTTGGGGGACTTAAATAACCATTAGCTAGTGTTTGACTACTTTGTGGTCCAGTGTTGTCATGGATCTATTGACCCCTGTAGTGATTGTCACTCTAGTGACCCCTATTTTGTTTTGTACCGTGGTTATATTTGTCACGACCCGCTCCCCGTACTCAAGGGTTAAGCATCGTGATGGCCAATAACTGAAGTTACCTCCGGCCAAATCTTTAAACAAATAAATAAACGCAAGTGGAAGAAGTATTTAAATGAGGGTACTAAAATAATCATTGGAGCTTCTATTTAATTACATTGTCAGAGCTGAACTATGTCTACAAAGTGCTTTGTGCCTACCTCACACGCTGATCCTGACATGTCACTTGAAAGTAGTAAACAACTATAAACACATGACAGAGTGAGGAATATTATATTAAGAGCGTAAGGGCATAAAATTCACCATGGATAATTATTGGCTAAAAAGAGCTTGATATTAAATACATAACATATAATACGGAAATCACAGAAATTACGTAAACAACTATAACCACGGTACGGAACAGAACAGGGGTCACTAGCGTGACAATCACTACAGAGGTCAATGGATCCATGACAACACTGGACCACAAAGTGGTCAAACACTAGCCAATGGTTATTTAAGTCCCCCAAGGCGTGGGACTCCCGTGGTGGTACTTACAAAACATAATTGCTTATAAGGTCATAATCAAATATTTTTTAAAATAAAACAAACATATCCATAGGTTTCCTTTTAAGCAAATAGGGTTCAGAAATAAAACCACGTAACTGAAATGTTTATAAAACATAACTTTTATTAATATACTATTAAAACATAACTTGTGTAAAATAGATTTTGGTAAGTCAAAATATAAGTAAAATACATTTTGATAACTCAAGGTATAATATAACTCACCTTAACTTTAATACCCCACTATTTCTTTCCACCACCAAAGACCCTTTCAGCTTCCATTATTTTTCCTCTATTTTCTTCCTCTTTCTCTCTCTCTCTTTCTTTCCTTCACTCTTACTTTTCCTTCTCTCATTTCTTTCCTTCCTCTCACAGAGTCAACTTCTCCCCATATAAATAGATTGAATTCGTGAGGCCCAAGCCAAACTGCCACGTGTCGCCTTTCTATTAATCTTCATCAATTCAAGTTTATCCAAACTTAATTTAATTACGTATTTATACTTTGACCCTTAGATTTTTAATAATTATATTATTTTATAAAATTACACATAATAATATATAATAAATCATATATTTTTCCAACTGTAATTAAATAATATTAGTATAAATTTTACAGAATAATTAAAAATCTGAGTTGTTACAATTTTTTGTCACGACCCAAACCCGGTACCCAAAGGCTCGGCGTCGTAACAAGATAGAAATAATGTAATTCGGATAATTCTGTAGTCACAACGCAAGCGGATAAATTAAATAAATTAAAATAAATAACTGGGTACCAACTGTTTATTTAAAAGGAACTAAAACATAGTTACTTGAACTTCATTGTACTACAAGAGTCTAATAATAAAAGATAGAAGACAAAATAACATAGCGATTCATTTTCCCATCTTGATCCCGCTAAACTTTGTCATCTAAAAGGGGTAACAGCTATAAGCACATAGCAGAGTGAGAAATATTATACTATGAGTGTAGGGGCACAAAATGGCCATAGATATTTATTTAAGCTAAAATATTAACATAAATTGGGTTGAGTTGAATACACAAATTAATTAAGTGCCAGAAACTGAAATAATCACTGTAACCACGGTACATCACTGAAGTAACAATCACTACAGAGGTCAATGGATCCATGATAACACTGGACCACAAAGTGGTCAAACACTAGCCAATGGTTATTTAAGTCCCCCAAGGCATGGGACTCCCGTGGTGGTACTCACAAAACATATTTCATATAAGGTCATAATCAAATATTCTTTAAAATATAAACAAACATATCCATGGATTTCCTTTTAAGCAAATAGGGTTCAGAAATAAATCCACGTAACTGAAATGTTATAAAACATAACTTTATTAATATACTAACAAAACATAACTAGTATAAAATAGATTTTGGTAAGTCAAAACATCAGTAAAATACATTTTGGTAACCCAAGGTATAATATAACTCACCTTAACTTAATTCCTTTATCCTTTCTTTCCACCACCACTCAAGATGCTCACCCGTGCGTCCTCTTATCTACTTTCTATTTTTTTCTTTCCGTTGCCTTAATATGCCACTCTTTATAGGAGGTAAATCGTGGGTAGCAAGTCACAGAAAGTTCCGAAATTTTGACGCGTGTAAGTCTCCGGTCCACCCTTATCCATTTTATTAATTAACTTGTTTGAATTCTATCTTTTACTTGACCATTGACTAATCCATCTTCTTAGGACTTAGACATATTTTGACCATTTGACCATTTTTTTAATTTAAAGGTTATTACCTTCTTTGGTAATTCAAGATGGCTCCTAAAACTTACGTATAATGATAAGTTAGGTTCATGTCTAAAAAACCTCACTACCCAACTATAAATCACCACTTACCACTTACTAAAATATTTAATGTGTAATATTCACAACGTATTTATTTAACCATAAAATTCCCAATCTCCTAAATTATGCATTTATTTATTATTATTATTGTCACTACATGTATATATATGTATACTTATTTTATTTTTATTATTATTATTATTATTATTATTATTATTATTATTATTATTATTTATTTTATCGTAATGTTAAATTTAAAACATTCGGGTGTCACAATTGTTAATTTAATTACTGTGCCCTTTAATTTTTGTTCAAAAAACGATATAGAAATAAGTGATGGTGCTCTACAAAAATTGTAAAACCCCTTTATATGAATACGTACCTCCTTTTTCATAGGTTGCTTCAAAAAACTATTTTGATTATTATTTTCATCTATTATTATTGATTTTGTTCAAACTTTCTTCTGGGGTTTAGGGTTTCAAAATAACAAAAAATAATGATGTTAATGATGATAGTGAGTTTTGGTAGGGTGGATTGGAGTTTTAGAGGGCAGAAGAAGAAGAATAAATAACTTTGATCTCTTGAAGAAAATGATACAGAAATTTGAATAAGAATAACCGATTATGGTGTACCATGAGAAAAAAAAAATTGGGAATTTAATATGTGTTGTCCTTATTTGTAAATTCATGTGTTGTCCTTAGAATTTAAATTAGACGTACTGAGAGTTGGATAGAATTGAGTAAAAAATTTTTAAAAAAAGTACAAATCGGTCTAATCTAGACCAAATCACACTGTTTGGTTGATTTTATTTTTTGAATGTACGGTTCAGCCCTTATTCTTAAAATAAGTGAATCATATTTTACAATTCGATTGATGATTTTATGATTATGGTTTCGATTTGGAACCAAACCAAATTGTTTATATATATATATATATTAAGATGTTAATTATGGTAGACAATGAAGCATCTATAATTAACATCTTATTAGAGCATCTCTAACAAGCTATTTTTGCTATAATATATAATATTAGCGTATGCTCGTACTTGAAGGCATGGTGTAAATAATGTTATGATTAGAATATAATTGTAATCCCAACACTATTTAATTTTTTTTTTTTAATTTGATAAAATCACAAATTTATTATAAATTTTGGAGTTCTCACAAAACTCCTCACGTCACGGAAACTCGCTTTTGCTTATATAATATATAGCTAGATAAATAGATGTGCTTGACATAAATACAATTTCCACAGGTATACATACAATGTTGCTTTTGCTTATATAATTATATGAAAATTGTAAGTATGCCCATAATGTCATAGTATATTACGGGCATACATACATTGTATAGAAATATGTGTAAAATATATTGAACAAAAAGGAGAAAATAAAAAATAAACAAATAGAGAAAAAAATAAAAACGGGAGAAAATAAAAAAAAAATAAAAAGAAAAGAGAGAGGAAGGTGGGATCATGAGATTATGGAAGGATGGGTGAGAAAAGGAAAAAGTAAGAAAGAGAAGCGAGAAAATAAAAATGTACATGTAGGATATTTTTAAAAAAATATATCTCAGTCGTTATTTTATAATTTGAATAGATCTGAGCCGTCTAAATGTCCTAGTAGGACAAATGTGTGTAGAACAAATTCAAAAATCATCCTACTTTATTATATAGATATATCTCATAAAGGGGAACTTACGTGTAGATCCTAATAGGTGGACTTATTGTCTAATAGGTCCTGTGAGAATTAATGACATTTTTCATCAAACATTATAAAAAATTGTCACTAATTATTAATTTTTAGCGACAATTTGAAAATTTTATCACAAAAAAGTGTCATTAATTAAAAATTTTAGTGACAGTGTAAAAAAATAGTCACAAAAAAAGTTACTAATTTTTAACTTACAGCGACAGTTTTAAAAAATTCATCACAGAAAAACGTCACTAATTGTAAATTTTAGTGACAATATATAAAAATCGTGACAAAAAAAATTACTAATTGAACATGTTTTCTTCATAGTGCATGCCTTCCTCGCTGAGCTGTTACTCCATTCTTCATCACCACTAGAAAAAGAAGAAAAAAAAGTTGTTAAACTGTTGGTCTTTCCATTGTTACTACATCCATTGCGCATATTCAAACACAAAGCAACAAAAATTATATATTTGAAACTCAAAACACTAAACTTTGAATTTTAAATGTTTTGATGTTGTACTAACAGTCGTCGATGCATAATAAGCTACGGCAAGTCAGTGAAGAAGTTGCCTAGAAGATCCCATTTTGGTTTCTTTAGCATAAAGCCCTATGAATCCCAATTTCTGAACCCTGTATTAAATTTGTATCATATAGAAACGTAACACAAAAGGTTAAACCTTGGTGAACTACATCATCTGCAAGTCCTTGGCTTTGCTCATGAAAGTGCCAGCAACATCACAAATATTGGCAATCTTTTATCGACAATGTAGAAAAAGCAAACAATGAGGGTCATTCAGATTTTGGCATTTTCCAATCAAACTTTGCTTTTTTTGGAGTTCCCATATATAATTGTTTCACAACTTCATATAAATATATCACTGATTCACAGAAAAAGGATATTGAAAACTTTGATTCTTGCCTCAACTATCAATTGAACTTCCTGGACTTGGGTAATCAAATGGGTGGGAGGAAGAAGATGAAGCCAAGGGCGATGGTGTCTTTTTGCATAGAAATTTGACTTTTGACTTGGCTTCCAAACTCATGCATGTAGCCATGAGTTCTGTGAATATGGAAGGAAAATGTAATGGTTGCACTTTAACCCAAAATCACAAGGGAGGCCTCAGCCTATGTCTAAACTACAGGGGGTAAAGTTCTCTAGCAGAGTAAAGTGAAATTTTCCCTATGTTATATTCCTGGTGGTTTGTTTCTTATATTTCTTGCCCGTCTCTCATTATTGTGGTGCAATGGCTATTTCATCCTTATTGGTAGTAGTTATATTGTGAGAAAATTTTATTTCTCAATAGTTTTGAATTGTGATGGATGAGTGAGAATAAGATAGAATAGGAGGCCGAAGTATCTTTCTTGTATGATCTCCATTTCAAAAAATAAGAATATGCCTAAGGATTGGTTAGTTTTTGTTCACCTTACCATTTCATTTGATTGGTTATACAAAACCTTTACTATTTTTTGTGACATGAAAAAGGCCATTTATAATAAAGTGTAGAAATGGGACACTAGCAGATAAAGAGGCATTCAGACCCAAGAGTTTTGGTGCTTGAAGTGGGTAATCCATAGGTAGACACCTGATCAAACAAGAAGCACTTTATGTTCTCAGGCAATCACTCCATGGCATATGCTACATGATTCCATAGGGATTGAGTCTTGCATTGTACAGAAGGGAAGCAACATGGCGTCAATAATGATCATGTGCATCAGAAAACTATGAGAGACACAGAATTTATTTGTTAGTGTCTGGCTGATACTTATATGTCATGTATATAGTGGCTAGATACTGCATTATAATTTGTGGATATTGTTCACTCCTAGTTGTGACTTTGGCGATAGGTTCATTGCTGAGCTGTAGTATGCTGAAGGTGTAAGTGCTCACTACAGTTTTCTTAGTTAGCAAAAGCGGGTGCCAAGAAATATGGAGAGCGAGCGACATATTAAAACTAAATAAAATAGAACAAGTAAAATAAATAATAGACATTTTTCACGTAATATGTTCGGATTTGAACTGTAACGAGCAAACATACACTTGCATATACCTTTCCCCCAGGTCCTCTGCAGGGTCATTAATTGACTTTGAGATAGCTGTACATGGTGATTTGAATCATATATGATTGTATTCCATTTTTAATTTGATTTTTGGTCTTCCTGATAATTGATTACATATGTGCACCCTTTTTTGGTATCCATGTCTGTTGACTATTCCCTTTCCTTATACACTTTCACATCAGTTGCTAATACTGGTTGATTCCTTCATACTTCACAGGATGGGAAGGTTTCACAACTGGAGCATGTCTTTATTCGAGGCAGCAAAGTCAGGTATTGTCTTGCATCTTAATTGAGATAGTTTGTTTGCTAGTAACCACATTCGTTTGTAATGGTTTGTTCGCTTATAACCACATTTGTTTGGAACAAATGTGATTTCCAACCAAGGTTTATGGTGATTCCAGACATGCTTAAGAATGCTCCAATGTTTAAGCGTTTGGAGTCTAGAATCAAGGTACTTATTCATATATGTGTCTTTATCTTTCCTATGTCGGTTACCTTCTTTAGTTTTCTAATTTCTTTCACTTAACTTAATGAAGGGGAAGGGCTCAGCAATTGGAGTTGGCCAGGGTCGTGCTGTTGCAATGCGGGCTAGAGTAAGTTTATCTATATATATATTGTTTCCATTAACATCATAAAATGGGTCTTTGACGAAAGTGTAATGATTTGGCATATGTAATTATTTTGTACAAAATCAAGTTTCAGAACATTTGGTTTTCATGTCATGCATAAAAAATAAAAAATTTGTTTGAGACTCTGCTGGATCACAAGATGTTTGATCTATAGCATGGTTAACAGGTTGTGACCTCTCTATTAACGAGTGGCCTGACTATTGAACTTGTTTACTGTGCAGGCTCAGGCGGCTGGTCGTGGAGCTCCACCTGGTAGGGGTGCTGTACCCTCTATAAGGAGGTAATCGAATCCTTTGGTCTTATTGCCTCCTCTTGGAAGTTAACGCATGCGTTGTAACCATTACTTGAGTGATGTCTTCGTCTACAACCCTTGTTTTTGTAAACCTGAAAAATGGTGTAAGAGTATATAACTTTTCATTTTTAGAGCTTTATGTTGCACAAGTATTTTACTGCCAGCTAAACGCATATGGGATGATTATTATTGCTTAATTTTCAATGTTTTTGTTTCCTTAAATCAATAATTAATGTTACCATTCATCCAACGCTCAATCAACTGGTAATAAGAGACTTTATTGCAACAAAGATTATATGGAATGTACCTATAGGCATGCACCAAATGTGCTTGGTAGAAATGGAGAAAGGAGAGCAGATTGAAAATCAGTGGACCAGGTTGTAGCAGATTGATTATAGTTAGATTCAAACGGGGCATCAAAAGTATAACCGGGAATTTTGGCTCGATTCAAACTGGCATCAAAAGCATTGGGTGGGTGCTGTCCAAACAGAATGCAATGCTATCTCAATTACTATGCCGATTTGGTACTTGGGATTGTCCAAGCTATGGTTTTAATTGGATGCCTCGGACCTAGGTAATAGCTTTTTTTGCTCTTAGTTTTGGTTGAATCCCCTAATTTTGGCTTTTGGCAAAGTAGTGTACAACTTTTTAGAGCATTGAACAATTCTGATTGGGTAAATGGTAAATAGGCTCAGCTTTTTTGGTTTCCTCACTATGAAAGTTGGTTATGGACTATTTCTGTACTACAGTATTGTTGTTACTTGAAATTTTATAAATTCTAGTGAATTGACTCTGTTGTCAGAGCTTACGATCCATATTTGTACACAATTGAAGACACTCCAGATTTGGAAGGCCATTGCTGTTTTGATTGTAATATTTTCAGTGCTAGGTTAAATGTTATCTTGCTGATTGGAAAATTGTCTCAAGCTCTGTTCGGATCAAAGATTTGAGGAATGACATGCAAAAGGAAAGAAAATAGAAACGATATCACTTCTCAAATCCTTAATTCAAACATAATCCTAAAAGTGTTCTAAGTTGTGCCATAATGTGAAGAATGAACCTCTTAGCGGCACGATAAAAGCCATGACAGAGAGTTGTGGGATAGGCTTCAGAGCCAATGTAACAACCCTCACTACTGCTTATCGATTACTTACTGATTACTGTTAAACTGAGACTGATTATGATGGGTAATTGAACTGATTAAAATACTGAACTGACTGACCGAAATCTGAAACTGAATTGACTGAGTATATCTATTTAATTGTATATCTATCTGTTGCCTGTTTGATTATCTGTTCATATTTTTACGTTTAAACTGCAAATTGAAGGCCTTATCGGCTGCCGAACCTAAAATTAGTTAGTATTTTATAATTATTGGAATTTATGTGATTTTATGGTGTATTTAATTGAAATTTGATTTAGTATGATTAAACTAAATTAAATTAAGCTAATTGGCAAGAGTTTAACTTATTCACCATAATGCCATTGAGTGGCCCACTACATGAACCATCTTGGAGCCTTATCACACATTCAACAAACATTTCATCAGCTCATTTCCCTTGCCTTAGCCGACCAAGAGAGAGAGAGGGAGAGAAATTGAGTTCCTTCTTGTGTTTTGCTTGGAGAATTAAAGAAATTGAAGGTTGATTTCATAATTAAGCTCTTACACCTTAAACTCAAGACTTAGGTAAGGAAATTCAACCTCTCATTGTTGTATTTAAGATTGTTCTTGCGTGGTTCATGGTCCATTTGAGGGTAGAGCCTAGGTTTGGTGCTAAATTGTTGGATGGAAGCTTAATTGTTGCATGCATGTTGCCATTCTTGAATTTTGAAGTTAATGTTCATGAAATCTCACATGCATGTCCATGGTTATGCTAAAATCCATGATTTCATCTTGATTTTATATGAATTGGCTGATTTGAGCTAGTATTGAAGCTTTGAATTGGTATTAAACTCATGCATGTCATGTTTGAGTTATATTCATGAAAATTGGATTGAGTTGGATTTAATTAAACTACCTTTGGGCCTTGATTTTACAAATTGAGCTTTGAATCATGTTATTCTATGTATTTACAAGTGTTTTCCAGGAAATGGGCCCAAAGGAATTGATTTTGATGCATTAAAACTTGGTTTTGAGCTTGAGGTTCAAATCTGGAATTTCCAGATTTTGGACCCACGCTCGAGCGAGGAACTCTACGCTCGAGCGTACACTCTGTGATCATGACTTCCGCTCGAGCGAGTAAAGTGACGCTCGAGCGTGAAATGCGTGTATCCAGTACTTTGCATGAGCTTACAGTCCGCTCGAGCGAGAGAATTCGCGCTCGAGCGAGGACTTGTGTCTCACGCTCGAGTGAGGGTCGAGCGCCCGTCGAGCGTGAATTTTGAGCATCCAGTATTTTCACTGTAGCTCACACTCCGCTCGAGCGACGGAAGTCACGCTCAAGCGGAGCTCCTTTGTCTGCATGTCCGCTCGAGCGTAGAAAGCCACGCTCGAGCGAGACCCCTGTTTTTTGAAAATTTTGTAAAGTGTTTCTAACTGCAACTTTGCATCCTCTTTCCATCCTAGGCATTCCTAAGGCATGTTTAAGGCATCTTAAGGAGGATAGTGATGTAGAACCACACCGAGGCAAATTAGAGATTAAGTTATTGTTTCCCAACTGTATAACTTAGTGTGTGTTCATCCTGTATACTGTGTAGGGTTGGCATCTGAGGACGCGCTCTAGCCTAATTGTAGCCCAGAACTCTGTGAGTAACAATTGTGTAAAGATATGTTCAACTGCGAATATTTCTGACTGTTTAACTGAACTGTTTTCTGAACTGATACTGTTAATCGAATGAATGTATGTCCTATATTCTGAACTGTATTGTGGCATCCTTAGCAACTACTGTCTACTGTTACTGTTACAGAGATCTCTGTCGGTTCCCTTGTTGGAACCACTACTGTTTACTGATTGATGGCCATCATTGACTGTTCGGTCTTTCAAAACCTACTGTTTACTGTACTGCTATGTTAATGGATGTACCACATATGACTAAATGATTGATATACTGAATCAATGAACTGTTTTCATTACTATAAGGACATTCATTCTAAACCCCTTTACGCATTATGTTATTCACTGGGCTTTAGCTCACTGTTTATATATATATGTAGGTGTTCAGGCACCAAACCGGAGCTAGGAGCGTGGGTTAGACTCCCCTTTTTGTCAAGCCAACTACTGTGCCTCACTGCGAGGTTCCGAGCCTGCCAAGCTATGGCTTAGGGGTGTTTTAATTTCCTCTGTCTGTCTCTGTATCTGCTTTGTATAACTGTATAGACATAGCACTGTACTGTATTGTTTAACAGAGATTTGGTCCCTGTTCTGAATGATTGTAAATATTGTGCATACTGTCCTGTACTGAGTATATATATATGTATGAAAAGTCTTTTTGCATACAGACGGCCACAGCTCATTGGACATTGTTTATTTACTGTTTTGGCTTCCGCCATGCCCCTGTACTCTGTTTTACTGTATTACTGTTAAGCAGGCCTTCGGTAATTACGGATTACTAACCGGTTACGGTGCTAAACCCATAGGAGCGGATTTGGGTCGTGACAGCCAAGCATATAAATATGCAATCTAACAGCATCTCCAATATCCTTGCATTAAGTGTTTATCAAATCAAGAAAAAATATTTTTTCATCAAATTTAGAATTCATCAAATTTGTATTTGATGAAAATTTAAAAAGATAAAACATTGAAGATGATTTTTTTTTTTTTTATTTATCAAATTTGATAAATAAGAAAATTTGAGGTAACAGGAAATTTTTTGAAAAGATTTTAATGAAAAATTGATGAAATGATTGAAATCATTCATATTAAATCAAGCTTTTATTCAAATTTGGAATCAAATTAGATATAAAAAAAGAAAAAAGAAAAGTGAAGGGTTGAAAATGCTCTAACATCCCACAATATAACCAAAAAAAAACTGTAAGCTTCATATAAAGGATGGCTGTAAAATCCATAAATGATGAATCCACAGCCCTTACCTCACCGTGTGAGAGGGGACTTTCAAAGTAATCAAAATTTAGATGTGTATTAAAAAGATTTCTTTAAGTTGTGTGCTGCAGTACAGGGAAATCAACCACAAGATGTTATAAAATTTACTAACAAAAGGGCTTTGGGCTCATCCATCACTTTTATTTCTCACGAGCAGAAACTGTACATAATGGGCCTGCGATGGACCAAACGACAAGTCTGATCATTCGTTACACAATCAACTTAGCGGAAGTAACCATAGAGCTCCAAGAAGCAAATGCAAAAGTTCCATGGATTAGAATCATCGGTTGTGGGAGCAGTCAATATAACCCTAAAGAATCTGAAGGGAAGCAGAGCATTGGGACCTATTATTGGCCACGAAGCAAACTGACCCGGTTTGCACATTGTCTGGTCGCTCTCGTGCACTCTCAAGTTAGTCCAAGTCTTCCCATCCAGAGAACCCTAGAATTATTGTCAATAAAATTTCATGATAAACTCATCATTTTTTTCTTCATTCAAACCATGATTGGGAGGGGGATGGAGGAAGAGAAAACAACAGCAGAGCATCATATTTACCTGAAAATTCCAACTTCTTATGTAGGCCCTTGACCCGTCCTGCCTCAAGGTATAATAGTTGCACATAAGCTGCATCCATCAAACAATCTAGCATCAGAAAACTAATCGGAGGGAAAAAGCCATGCAATTATTCATATAATATATTTCTATAGTTGAAGGCAAAGGGGAAAAAAGGCTGAGCACATTTTATAGACAATATTCACTAGCGTCAATTGTCAGTTCAATGTTCGTTTCCATGAGAAAAAAAATGAGAAATTAATTATAATGCCAGACCTAGACGAAAGGTAGTTTTTCACCAAATAAAGAAAGAAAAAAAAGAGGCCACAAACAAAATACAAATTCAATACCTGTGGTTGGCCAATGTCAATAATATCCACCACGGCAATTCTTTCCATCTTCAATCCTACCCGGCAAAGGATGTTCCCTGATGCACAATAAATCAGTTCAATGACCGTCCTAAAGAGCCAGAAATTATAGGAACTTAACAAGAATTTGATTTATCATAGGGTCATACCTGGTAAGTCCTTGAGACCAAAACCTTAGGGTCGGTATGTCTTGAAATGGGACTGCTAGCACTAACACAAATTCTCTGAAACATGCAATTTACAGGATAAGATATCAATAATTTAGCAAAACCATTGGCAAATGAAGAGAATAACAGTATTTCAAGAAGTTACCTTTGCGAGAACAGGATTTACCCATTGATGTTCCCCAAATGATGTGCCAATGAAGTACAGAACTCCGTTGCTGTCACCATCACGTATGTATTGCAGCTCCTTAAAACTAGATCGCCTGTGTTGGAATCTTGCATTATAAAGCGAAATTACGTCAGCCATAAATCATTCATTTGTAAGGATTTCAAGTAAAGAAACTAATTTTGACATGCTTTCCTACTGCAAGCAAGCAAACGTACATAACTTGAACTCCAAAACTTGGACTCAACTTTTAAAGAAGCTTCGTGTTGCAATTGTGCATGACATCACATTATTTGAAAACCATCTCTACATATTGATGTAGTTGGCAAAAATCAGTTTCTTTGAAGGGTAACCAAATAGAAGATGAATTATTGATCACTTAAAACAAAGATTTCATAACTCTCCGAAAGATTAGTTTCTGAAAATCAGTTGATCTCAACTGAATGGAATCAAAGGACTTACAACCATCTCTTACATGCCTAAGCCCTGAGACTTCCCATTTCCAACCAGACACCCGAGTCAAGAGTCAAAGCCATCTCTTAGTAGTGGAAGTCATACTGCATGATTTATTACCAGAAATAATACCGTGCAATCTATTACTCCAAGTACTTCTGATGCTATACCACGCCACTCAAATGCCTAAGCTAAGGCAGGCACATTGAAGTGATAAGGACAAAAAAGGCATTGGATGAAGAAGCATTTAATGGTCTTTGGAAAGATTAGATTTTAGGAATTATACCATATTAGAATATTATTTAGGATTTTATTAACGATTTAATTATTCTCTTATTTTATTTTGGAAACTTTTAGTTAGGACTTTCTTAGATGTGCCTATAAATAGGGCATTATGTAGTGGGCTTATTCAGATTTGACTATTGAATTGAGATATTGACTATTGAGATCTAGGTTCAATTTTCTTTTCTTTCGGTGTAGTTTGTTATTTTCATTTACAATATTTTATTTTCTGGTCGTCCTACATCACGAAGTTTTCTGCAAGCACCCTGGGACTCTGTGCGTCTCGTGGCTTGGAAGCTAGATGAAGAAGTTTCGCCCTGGCACTATGCCCCCGTAGGCATAGCCAATCCTAATCATAGAGATATCATGCCACTAAACCTATCTATGAAATCTCAGTAAACAAGACAAATCCTAACAACTTGATTGCTTTCTGAGAAATCTTAACAAAATCTCAAGAAAACAGGACAATTAGTTATGGCCACGTGACTAACCTTCCATAAATAGAAGGAAGTACTCCTTTACATCACTAGTTTCTTCTACATCACACTCTTCAAGAGAGGTTGGTCCTAAACCATGTACTCTGAGCTCCTGTACTCCACTGCCTCCTTTTTCTCAGATAGATGGATCTATCTCTTCCCTAGTCATCCATTGGGACTCTTTTGTCTCACATGTTTTGTCACTCTCCAACAAACCTCTAACCAGCCCTTTCACAAAGACATGATCGTATAATTGAATACATAGGATGCAAGGAAGTAAAATATTTACCAACACAAGAATATAATTTAATTTGGTAAGAACAGGATAGACTTTACTGTCCATTTCAGCTGTGGGATTTCACCCAAAATCCATTCAATGTCAAATCCAGGCCAGACAAATTCTGTCTAGCTTCTCATTGTCAACCTAAAGCCAATGTAGATTTTCTTTCATGAAATACCAATAGAATTTTGTGTCCACAATAATGAAGAGGCACCCCTACATGGCTCGTTTTATATTTGCCTGCGTAACTTGATGACATGTTCAATTCAGCCACAAAAAGGCTAATAGAATCATTATGAAGATGTCAAAATGCCATAAAATTTCAAAATAGGTGGTCTAGATAGATACACATGGACCAGAAGGTAAAAGTAATACAACAATTATCGTGGCATTTAGAGTGATAATGGCAATGCCTTGTCTGCCACCCTTTTTCCATTCTATTTACAATGAAACATGGAGAAAGGAAGGGAGAGAAAAACAAGGCAGGTCAGCTTGAGTGGAAAGTGTCCTTATATGAAGAGAGATGGATTTGGGGACGTAATACTACACAAGAATGGTCAAACGTGATACGTCTATTGCAATGAGGCTCAATTGAAAAATAGAAACTTCTAGTGTTGACTAAGATAGATGGTAAACTAAATCTGTAATTTGATTCATCACTTAGAATAGTGCCTTGATCCAAAATTCTTCTCATCCTGTATGTTCTAAGCAACCAAAAAAAAAACATGCATCGTCTCCCAATGTCGTAAATCAAGTGTGAGTGTTATTATATTTCTTATTCTTAATTCAACAAGTCCAGAAGTCAAGATTGTACAGAAGAGATTGACATTTAAAACATAATACTTACTTTCGGTCACCTTGTGGATTAGCCAATCCAAATTCTAAATAACAAGTGGCCTCTTTCACCTGTTACAGTCCAATAAGAGAAGTCAATGAACAGAATAACCCTCCATAATCAACATATCCAGAAATTTTTGGCTGAAAATTCGTAACTGATAATTACAATTTTACTCACCAAAAAATCAAAAGTAGGAATCATTCTACTAAGGCCACTCCTTTCCAACTGCAATAGCATAAGAAAGTGAGAATGAGGATACAAGAAATAAGCCCAATTTTTAATCTGGCGAATAGATCTCTACTATGAGATATTATCTCTTTATTCTGAGCCACATACCTTCTTAAGCAAGGCATATGGAAGTAATGGGAAGCGCACAAGGGGCAACAAGTAATTAATAGACTGAAATCTCTCCCCAAAAAGAAGTTCTGGCGCAGAATTTAATATCATCTCATCCACTACGTCCCACACATAAAATTCCTTTGCTTGCATGCACCATAGTAAGATTGCATTAAGAACTCTTTCTTCAGACGTTACTGTCAAATCTGGATGCTGCAAAGCCCATAACTATTATAAGAAATGTTCTAATATGGACACACTGGAAAGTAGTCTTTCAAAAATATGGTCAAAAATATGGCCAGTACTTTAGTATCAAAGACTATGCATTAGAAGACTTTAAACTTGTTTGATAGACATCCCATCCATCTAAAATCCATTGAAAGATTGGTTTTGAATAGTACAATATTTCAGCACATCATAGCTTGCCACCACACAAGACCATATATCTTCATCCTAGAATTTCTTTTTCTTTTCTTTTTTGTTACTAAAAGTGAAAATTAAAAATGATCTTCTCGTTTTTCTCTCTTTTTTCTTTTTCTTTTTCTTTGTTGAAAATATTTTTCTGTATAATTAATACAGAATAATCCTTTATTCATGTTTCTGTTACTAGTAATCTCCATATTGGAAATTCTTGGACCTTCCACACTGGACTTTACAATATATGATGTATTGAAGCAAATGCAAAACACTCATTCTTGTTATCTCATTGTCATAAACAACTTTGAAAGAAAGAACCCACCTTAAGAATCTTGCTAAATGTTGCCTCATCTAACAA
Organism: Camellia japonica; assembly: GCA_030407325.1. Lineage (NCBI taxonomy): Eukaryota > Viridiplantae > Streptophyta > Magnoliopsida > Ericales > Theaceae > Camellia > Camellia japonica. Next base: position 174,061,555 of record JAPPVO010000036.1, read on the forward strand.
AACGAAGTCAATGCTTGCAGTTGTACAATAATCGAAGTGCATTGAAAATTTCTTCTCGCATGTTTCTTCAATAAGTTTACATGGAGGAACAGACGAAATCACTTGGAGAATTGGGCACACTGCGTCCTGCAACAAAGTTCAATGGTTAGCTATAGAAACAACAAACCAATTACTTTGCCAAAAGTGTCTGCTTCCTCGTCCAATAAACTTGTGCATAATAGAAAAATTCTTGTTGTATGACCTTCTTCCAATAGAACTCCATCCCTGCATATAATATGCAGATGAGAGGTATCAATATATCATAATTCATTATCATAAAAGGGTTCTCTTCTTTTGTTTTCAGAAGTCCGAAACCGCAACACTTCTCCTTTCTTTTATTTCTAGTCATACAACTAGCACTTTATTCGATCCAAAAAAAAAAGCACTTTAGCATAATGATAAACACAAAGATATAGTGATGACTAAATTGAGCAATTATATTTTGTGCTGAAGAAAGGATTACAAAATACCTCTGACAGGCATTCCAAAAGTGTTTTGCAGCATTCCTGATGAAGGAGAGTAACACCAAATTGATCTGCCAATAGAAGAAGCTGGAGTAGCAAGGTATCAATATCCATGGTGTCTTCCTTGTTGAGTTCTCCATAGTACATGAATTCAAGCATAGCCTTAAATGCTTCTAGTGGCACATCCTGTAAAAGAACCTTCGATGAAATGCTCTCACTCATTCCGTTGGTGAACATCTGCCAATGCAACCATGTCGTTCAATAGCCATGTCATAAAATCATCAAAATTGTTAAGAGAACACAACCATCATTGTCCTTTCATACTTACTCAATGGATATGTAAAGTTAATGCAATCCGCCAAAATATGTTGCATGGCAACAACATAGCTTTTGGACATCACACAAATATATGGTTTGAATACAGAGAATCCCAAAAAATACAAAAACATTTAGAAAGTGTGGAAACTAGATTTTTTCTTTATCAGATATAAATTCAAAAATTAAAACTTCAATTTACTGAGGTCCCCCTACTCCAGCCTTTCACGATGTGTAATGAACATGTATTGAGATGAGCATGAGTACATTCACTTTATATTCATATAAGGTTGACTTTTCATAACTCCACAACCACATCAGTCACACTCATGTTCATTGTAAAGTGAAAGGATCACTCATACATAAAATTGTATAGGAGCTGATGTAGATTCAATCTTAATTTTTGCATGTGGTTTTCACCTGAACGGTCAAAAAATATTTTATACCAATCTTCTTGATGAATAAGAATTATGGTGGTTCTAGTCCTATACACGAAAAGCAGCAGATTCTCATTATGATCTGAATGTAAGTTCATTATACACTAAACAGAAGTGTTGACTTATTTGCCCAAAACAAACTCCAACTAATAGTCCGTTATCCAACACAATAATTATTTTCCTTGTAGAGCTGGAGTATTTATTTTAACCCAGGAAAAAGAGTGAAATTCTGAAAAAAGTTGAGTGTTGAGCAGATTATACTGATCAGCCATCAGAATTTTATTCTCACTATTCCACACACATACATGTTATATAATTGGCATGAGGAGTCATAATGTAAGGAAGAGCTAAGAAGTTGGCTCACCTTTAAAAAGGGGACACTCCATAAGCCAAGGATAATTTTATGCGGCTGGGCAACAAGACCACGACCGCCAATATAGATGTCCACATCACTGTACTCACCAGTTATGAGAAATTGTTCAAGCCTCTGCATATTGAGGGGAAGTCCCGAGGGAAAGGTTGTACCACAATGGATCTTAGAACTTGGATATGATATCTCCACATTCTTGCCTGAGTCAAACAATTTTTTGTTCAGTTTAAAACGTTCAGTGATTTCTTCACACTGCTTCACCAATGGCATCACTTCATATTTTAAGCTCAGAGCCCTCAGGGAGTTGAGTTGTGACTCTAAAATCTGCATCATATAGACATAAGCATTGTAAGAAATTAAAGTTCTATAATCACAGAAGCAGCCTCGAAGTTGAAACTTTATTTCAGCCTAGGAAGTTACAATGATTATGAAATCACCAGTGGCTACTGGTTAGTGACTTTTTAACCAAAATCTCCCAAATATCTTAAAGGGCAGACAAGTTTCAGTGTTAAATTGATAAATAGCATGCAATTTAGGATAAAATTATATAAGACCTCAAAAATCTCCAAAGTCAAAAATCAATACCAAAGGGATTGTTCTTAACTCAAGAATCAATATAACAATGGGTTTGTTATAAGTCTCTATTTTAAATATTGCAAACGAATAATTATCACACCTGAGGCTGGCCAGTATCAGTCAATTTTGGAGTTGGAAAGGTAAAAGGAGAGGAAGAGGATAAAAGGTGGGAGTAGGACCATTCCATAAGGCTCTATTCATTTCCATAGTTGGGAGAAAATAAAAATACCTCAGACCAGAAAAAGAAACAAATTACGCTATCCTCATTCCAGTCATGCAATTGGATAGAATATTTGAACTCATAAGTGATTTTCATTCTAAAATGTAGTAATACAAATATAACAAGACTGGCCACAAAATTATAGACAGGAAGTTTCTGTTAAGTTGCAATAAGCAATTAATAACATGCTAAATCAAGCTGGAGAACGAAAAAAAATGAAAGATAATTCAAAATGCATAAAAATTAGAGCATAAAACACAATAATTACCTTGGTATGGCCTGTGTAGATATATTGCAGAAATGCACGTAGAACTGGATAGCTTACATCCTGAAGCTGGATGACATCTTGATTGCACAAACTCGAACCAAAATTACCAGATGCCGCCAAGATTACCTTATGAGCCGGGACAGTCTTTTCCTCCTCGCCCACAACATGAAGAATATATCGGATAGCTCCCAACTCTCAAGAAAATTCTGGAGCCCCCAATTTTCATGATGTCTACTTTCATTTTCCATCTCTTCGACACCATCCTCATCTCCTTCATATTCACCACCATTCACATGCTTCCACAATGATATATGGTTTTGTGTTAGTGGCAAAACATTCACATTTCTATACCCAACATGCTTGTCCCAACTACTGAGCCCAACGTACTGAACACTACAATTAGGATTCGAATCAAGCCACTCAAAAACAAGATTCTGAAAAGGGTACCTTCCTTTGCCAATGCTAATCAACCCATCATAGATACTGATCCAATAGCTCTGGAACGCCGAAGAACAACACAGCCCAATCCCAGCCGCATCAACCACTGTCTTCCCATCAACCTCAATTTTCAACCGGCGATTCCTGTGACTACCAAGAATCACAGTATAGTGGGGACTATTATCCCTCTTGTAATGGTAATGTTGACTACCTACATGCTCTCTAAACACGACGGTGACATCGTTGTGAGCAAAAGCCTCAAAAGCCACACAACCTCTTCCAGCTTCCCTAAACCTCAAATCATTGCGCCAAGCACACTCAAAGGGTGCTACAGTAAGAAACTTTTTCTGCTGTTTCTCAACCATCTCTGCTTTTTAGACAACAAACCTTCTTTACTCACTTGACAACTAGACTGAAAAACCAACAATTTATAACAAAAAAACAATAAATAAATTAAGCACTTGAGACTTAAACTAAACAGCTAGTGCTATGATTTGAATTTTCCATGTAAGAAACAAACAAATTCCACAGAGAGCAAATCAATCCAAAGCAAGAAAATGATAGGAATGGTAAAGAAAAAGAGGGTTTTGACAACTAGACAGAAAATCCAAGCCTCAAAAACAAAAGATAAATAAAAATAAGCACTTGAGAGCTAAACTAAACTGCTAGTGCTATATATTGAATTTTCCATGTAAGAACAGACAAATTTCACAAAAAGCAAACCAATCCAAAGCAATAAAATGAAAGGAATGGTAAAGAAAATGAGGGGTTCCAAATATTGTTGAAAAAAATCATATCCCGCTAATGAAATTTCATTATTAACCCAAAAAAAAAAAAAAAAAATCAAATGTCACTATCTGAAATTGCTAGAAACCCTTGACCCAACACAAAAATCCAAACCCTGGAAACAACTGTATATACATAAAAATTCATGATTTGAAAATTCATCCTCATCCTACACCACATACTTATCCAAGCAGAAGAAAAGTCAGAAAATATCTAACACTACACTAGAAGAAACCCAGATTAGACCTACAAAAATCTGGATAAAACGACAATTCTAGCTGATGTGTGAAGATGAAAACAACAAACAAGTACCGGATTGAGGGGGAAAAAATACCAACCTCACAAATTCTGTTGATTTTCAAGAGAAATTAAAGGTGGGTCGTGGCTTTAAATTCACGGAACTATCGCTGTCATCAAATCGAACCAAAACACAAACCGATATTTTTTACCTCGTCATCTCATACATCTGTATCTCTCTCTCTCTCTCTCTCTCTGTCTCTCTCTCTGTATATCTACATATTTTGCACACACACCTATAATGTCTTGCTTGGGGAAAGTCGTTGGGTTATGATCAGAGGGTGAAAGTGTCCGAGTCTGGGCCCTGTTTTTGATATTTTCGGAGATTTCACTGTGAGTGAAATTTATGGTTGAAAATAACTCTTTACATTTACGATAAATTATAACAGCAATGTCTAATCACCGTTCGTTAGAATTGTTTGAATCAGCAATGCTACAGATTCTCAGTGGGCTGACCCCCAGTGGCCCCTTCCCTGGTGTCATGTGCCAGCTTGTCATTGACGGAAAATAAAGAAGAAGAAAAAAAAAAATAATAATTTTTTTAGACCAACGGAAAGGGACCCAGCACCCCACTGGGTCCGAAGCTTTATTCTTGTTTGAATATGTGCAGGTTGATTGATCACCGTTCGTTAAAATTGTTGGAATTTGTGCTTGTTGGTTGATTCATCAATCATTCAAAAGGTCATTGTCCGCTTCTGGGAAGATGTCAGTTAATGTCACGATTGACGAGATTAACAACTATGACTGATAAGTATAATATCAATTATTCAAGAGGTTGTTTGGTTAGTCGTCCGATCATGTCATTTGGACGAAATCGGGCTTCTCTATTTAATTGTTCAAGTGTTTCTCAAATTATAAATATACTTCGTTTGAATCCTGAGGCGAGAAAAAAAAAATGGAATACTATTTTTTAGTTCAAATTGGATTGAAAGGTATTGTTAACTCTTTGTGGTCCATCACGGAACCTGCATCGATGGTCTGAACTGTTAATGTGTAGAATTCGTTTAGTACTTTATCCTTATAAAATTAGATTTACATCAAATCAAATCACATTTATATAAATAATTTATTTTAAAAATTATACTTAAGTAATTAGATCATTTATATAAACAATTTAGGGTTAATTACACTAATAGTCCCTATAGTTTGGGACTTGTGTCACTTTGGTCCCTGACTTTTCAATTGTGACACATTTGACCTTGAATTTTGAATCTTGTTTCAAATAAAGACAATTGAAAATATTATTAGATTTTTCAAGGGTAAAATCGTCAATTTGATAAAATATAAACTAATTTGATAAAAATAAATGTCAAAAAAATATTTTAAATTTTTTTAAAATTATTTTTATCCACCAATGATAAAATTATGTAAAATTAATAAAAATTAAATGATTAATTTTTTAAAATTAATTTTACATGATCATCATCCAAGCACATAATAAAAATTAATTTGGTAAAATAAATAAATAAATATTTAAAAGATTTATCAATTTTACATAATTTTATTTTTAGTAGGTAGAAATAATTTTTAAAAATTCAAAAATATTTGTTTGACATTTATTTTTGTCAAATTAGTTTATATTTTATCAAATTGACAATTTTACCCTTAAAAAATCTAATTATATATTCAATTGTCCTTATTTGGAATAAGATTCAAAATTCAGGGTCAAATGTGTCACAATTGAAAAGTCAGAGACCAAAGTGACACAAGCCCCAAACTATAGGGACTATTTGTGTAATTTGCCCAACAATTTATTTTAACACTTAATCGGATCACATTTATAAAAACAATTTATTTTAAAAATCATACTTAAGTAATTAGATCAGATTTATATAAAACAATTTATTTTAACACTTGATCAAATCACATGTATATAAACAATTTATTTCAAAAATCATACTTAAGTAGCTATCGATATCTGATCAATATAATTTTTTACAAGGATAAAATAATTAACGAGCCTTATATATTGAACAATTCATATTATTGATACAGGCTCCGTGGTGGGCCCACGGAGGTCCGACAACACCATTTAGAAGTGGGTTGGCTTTTTGACTTTTTTGGCTATTTTAGCCTGAGCTAAAAAGCTTGGTTTTGGAAGGATTTTTTGACTTTTTTTTTGTGGGAGAAGAGTGTAATGATTATGGATTGGATGTGATGTTTTCTTTGTTATGACTAAAATAGCTTATTTTGTCTTTTGTGACTATTTTAGCCATAAACCATCTTCTCAAACGGACCTTAGTTGGGTATCTCAACTCGAGAGAAGCTTTCTCCATAAATAAATAAATAATGATTGTATTTTCTCACCTAGGTGAGGAAAAAAAGAAATAATGATTTCTAACCATTGTATTTGGATAAAAGATAAGATTGTCGTATCTTGTTAAAATAGAGTAAATAAGAGAAGAAAAAAAAAAGTGTTTTATTTTATTTTACTAAAATAACCTTTCATATTAATAAGGTTTTTTTTTTTTTTTAGTTTCTTCCATCATAGGATTGTTTTGGTATTTTAAAAAAAATTCATTAGACTCCTTTTTCTGGCCAAATTTTATAATTTTTGGTGAGAAACAAAACACAACTTTGATGAGAGTTATTTTCTCATAATTTCTCACTTACTTAACCATCTAAACAAGTGAAGGAATTTTTTATTTTCACCTTTTTTTTTTCTCACCAAATCTCTCTGTCTAAACAGGGTGTTAAGATTGGTTTAAAATATAAATTTTCTTTATGGTTTTAAAAATTATAAATATTTCTTTGTTAGAATTTGTTATTTAACAAAAATAGGTAAATTACAGATATATTCATTGAGATTTGTTTAAATACAAATTACAAATACTCCCATTGTCATAGTTTTTTATTTAATAAAATTAACTAAAAAAATGAAATTAATAACTCCTCTCCTATATAATAATCAAATTATCTACAATATTAATTAAAATATATTTCTAACATTATTAAAAACTATTAATTGATTTGATATTTTATTAATAAAAAAGAATATTTGTTATAAAATTATAAATTTCAAGAAGCCGGATGTAATTTTCAAAATTACAGGAACAATTTGTATTTTAAACAAATTTTAGGGGTGTATTTGCAATTTATCCTAACAAAAATAATAGAAAAAAATAAAAAATTTTAACTATTCTCCTGCACAGTAATAAAATTGTCTGAATTGTTAATTGAAATATATATTTGATATCATTAAAAATTGTTAATTGAATTGATAATTTATTAATAAAATGAGTCATTTGTTATACAATTAGAAACTTGAAAGGATAGAATGTAATTTTCAAAATTAAAAAAGGCAATTCTTATTTTAAATAAATCTCAAGAGGTGCATTTGTAATTTCTCCTTATATTTATGGGGTCACATAATTTTTCAAAAATAATAAAATAATATTTTTCTTAAAAAATATTTATTATTTTTATATAATTTTTAAAATTCAAAAATATTTTTTAATTTCTATTAATTGAATGAGTTTCACTACTGATATTGATTACTAATGTAACGATCACATATCATATAATAAATTAAAGATGTATGAATGAATTCATATTATTGTCATTAAAGATGTATGAATGAATTCATATTATTGTCATTTAATACTCAAGAAGTGAATATGTTATAAATGGCATGGAAACAAAAATTGTCATTTCAACATTTTTTTCCTTATAATATGGGTAGAATAATAGCATTTTCTTATCCTATTATTTTTTATGTGTCAATATTTTATTAATATTTTTAATATAGTATTAAACATAAGATAATATTAATGCAATGTTACAACTTGAGATGATAATAATAAAATTACTGATTTTTTTTTTAATTCACTAAATTCATATAGTATAAAAAAAATGGGAAATTTATTATAAGATATTCTTATATACTAACCAGTCTTATTATTTTAGATATTTGATCCACTAAATCTTACTTATTATATTTAAGGTATTTTACGAATAATTTTATCTTTATAAATATTTTTTGAACTCCTAGAAAATTCGTGACATGAACATTTACATTAAATAAATTTAACAATGAGAATGTTCACGTTAACAGTGTGAATGTTCACGTTATGAAACATTAACATTGTTAATGTGAATATTAATGCGTGCATCACTCTATTATTATTAGGGATATTTTGGTAACTAGGTCACTCAAAAAATTTATTATTATGAACCACATCTTTATTCTTCCAGGTGCTATACTCAGTTTGTGCTGTTTTGCTTCATTCTCAAAAAAAAAAAAAAAAAAAAAAAAGAAAAGAAAAAAAAGAAAGAAACATGTTTACATAATTGGGGGTGTTTGTATTTTGTGTTTCTGAAAAAACTAACCAAACGGATTTCTGAGAATTTGTTTTGAAAAGTGATCCTGGAAAAAGACAACCAAACACATTTCTGAGAATTTTTTTGGGAAAATCTGTTTTGTTTGATTACTCCCAGAAATGTGTTTTCAGAGAAGATTTCAGAAATTTGTTTCTGAAACACAAACCAAACAAGGCCAATAAATTTACTTGGACTAAGTGAAACATAAGTAAGAGAAGAGATATTTATGAATAAATGTCCCATTAAAAATTGTACAAATATAAACTACGAAAAAGTAAATTAAAATATTTTACTTTTAAGTACACTTATTATAAATTTATTTTAAAACAATTATTAATAAACATATGAAAAAATTCACGCAAAAATAATAAATCACGAAAATTAAAAAGCTTAAAACCAAACAGAATAATTGTTATTTTTTTTACAAAAAACAAAAAAATAAAATTTTGATGGTAAAATGTGGCATCTAGTGCACTATGCGCCAGTGACAGCTGGCAACATCAAAATCTATCACTAAATTTTAATATTTATTTATATATATAAATTTCTAGAATTGCTAACAAGTCCGTTGTAGTCTAGTTGGTCAGGATACTCGGCTCTCACCCGAGAGACCCGGGTTCAAGTCCCGGCAACGGAAATCGCATTTTTTAGCTGGACCGTAACACTCTTCCCAATTCAAACATTTATGGCTTGCACCGAACACTCCTTCCCAATTCAATTTTATTTATTATTATTATTTTTTTCTTTTCACGTGAGTTCTTTTATAGAAAATTTATTGAAAAGTCCTATTTTCAGAACTTTTGTATTTTTTTATTTTTTTATTATATTTTTTTTCTTTTCATGTGAGTTCTTTTATAGAAAATTTATTGGAAAGCCCTATTTTGAGTACTTTTGTACCATTTGATCCTATATTTTAAATGGTCGATTAAAGAATCTTTATTAGGTGTAGTGTGTGACTAATAAGTCATTTTTTAAAAGTGGATGGGTATTGATTAGATATATATACCCTTACTAATCAATTAGGGAAGTTTTTTTTTGGAATGTGTGACAAGTATGGTGTGATACTCTAATATGACAAGTATTAATGTGATACTCCAACGATGGGATACTCCAAAAAAAATAAAAACTCCCCAGTATACTTTTTCTAAATGTGACAACGTGGCAGGTATGATGTGACACTTCAAAATTTTTACTCATCCTTAGTGTATTTTTCTCAAATGTGACAACGTGGTAGGTATGATATGACACTTCAAAAAAAAAAAAAAAACTCCTTAATATACTTTTTTCAAATGTGACAACATAGCAGGTATGTTGTGGCACTCTTAAAAAATTAAAAATTCCTTAGTGCACTTTTCCTAAACGTGACATGTGACACTCCAACGTGACGGACCAATTTGATTGAATTACTGCGTGTCTTCACGTCACGCGCCAAAAAAAAAAAATAGTAAAGAATTCATATCCTACACTGCGCGTGTTAAAAACAACCAAACTATAAAAAACTACTAGTGCGTTTTTGAATAACGTGACACACAAACACCCCACTACCTTCCCCATACATTACCATGCCACTTGTCCCTCAATTGTACTAATAATGACAAAACAGTTAACAAATAATTTAAGGGACCACTCAGTCACCAAAAAAATATTTAGGACCTTATGGATTATAAGTCTACAAAACGAGATTTATTAGTCAATTCTCCTTATTTTCTTTTGGGCAAACTTCATTTTACCCTCCTGTGATTTAAGTCGGGTGCGGATTATCTCTTGATATTTGGAAATCATCACATAACCTTTGTGGTTACAAGATTGAAATGCACAATTACAATTTTTGTCAAAACTAACCAAAAGTGTAATTCATGCGTATCTGTTAAGATTTGTTATGAATATGAGATTTTTTTAGATCAAAACACCCTAGTAAGTCTCTATAATTACAACCCTACCATTCTACTACCTTTCATGATCCAGGCAGTTTGGACCAGCAACCCACACACTACAGCAACAATGGCGAAGTCAGGAAGTGACAATAACGAGGCTAGCGACGGTGACAACAAATGATCCGGACCAGACTCATATATCTCATCCTCACCTCACCACACCTAAACTCTCTCATTTTCATGTGTTCCTCTTCATTTTCTATGTCTACAAGCCTCTTTGTTTCTCTCACGCAGTATCTATAAAAAGAATGAGATACTTAGATAGATATTGTGTGTGTCAATTTCCGACCACACTGCCAAATTAGTACTTAGTTGAAGAGCACTGGCAAAATAGATTAAGCCCGAACGACCTGCAACAGAAAGAAGAGATTCCGACGGTGGTTCGTCCGTCCGGGGGCACTCCGACGATCAAGTCAATTATCTCTCAAAGATAGAAAAAATGCTTAACTCACTATTCAGAATATAAATTGCGTACCTTAGACCCATGAAGGTGCCTCCTTTTATAGCCAATACAATCCTAGTCCCAATAGAAGCCTAGCTCTAATGGACTTAGGATTACTGCTAATCTTGGACTCCTAGTAGGATTGGGATAAACTCTCTAAGAGTCTTATCTGTACCCAAACTGAAGTCTTCTCTCACTTTAGGACTCTTGTCCCTTATCAGTTTATCCCGGATTCCGATATTCTCGCAGATAACCTCGGCCTAGCTGAAATCATCTCGGCATCACGACCAGGACTTGTGGTACCTCGGTTGGCACTTCGGTGACACCTTGGCCACGTGTTTTCATTCAAAAATTATGTCTCCACAACTGCCCCCTAGGTTCTATTACCTCGGCATCCTGAGGTGATGGAACCTATATCATTCCTTCCATTTAGCACGTCGGCTAATCTTCGCTTTATCATTCATTGTCAAAGTCATAACTTTATCGTTTTAATACGACCAAGACCTACAGTCTGCTTTCATCAATGTTCTGGAACCAACAACCAAGTTCGTTTAAGCCGAGATCGTCCTCTTAGCCGAGGTTTTTGCTTCATTATATTGAGAACTTCAAGAGTTTCAACACACGTATTAGCTGTCACGTATTGCAATTCAACCGTTTCTACCATGCGTCTGTCCCCCACTAGACCATATCCGATACGCGCCATTTAAGTCGCTTTGCACCTGCGTGCGCCGTCTGACAAATACGTCGTTCTAGGCTCATCAATTTCATTTTGCCGCCTTTTCGCATTTTTGACAAAACTAGCACCCTCTCTCTTCGTCTTTTCACTTTACATCATTGTTTTCATGCAAAAACTCTCTCTCTCTTTACTCTCCTAAATCCTCCATTGCTGCTTTCGCGAAGCTTTCTGCAACCAGTCTCACTCTCTCCTCCGGCGAGGCTTCTGCTGCACTTCCTTGCTTCTGGCTATCGTCTGATCCCGGCAAACTTTACTTCGGCTTCATTTTTCTTAGGTGAGTCACTGTTCCTTTTTATTCTAATTCCTTGTTTCTCTTCAAAAAGCTTTACTTTATTATTCGTTGCCATTGCTGTTTTGCTCAAGTTCTTGATTTATGAATCACGTATCTGAGCACGTTTATTTTACGATTTTGCTTTTGCCCAATTCGTGTCTTGAATACACACACACTGCTCACAAATTTGTTCACTTTTGCCACTGTTCTTGGCCTCGCACCCTTGTGCACACTTTGTCACAGTGATTGAAACACGTTCTTGTTTTCTATTTTCTGTGTCTTTTCTAGATTCGTGCCTTCAATCTTCGTTTCCATAGATCTAGGTTTGGGATTTGCTTGTAGAACCCACAAATTTTAGAAAAAACTGAAATGAATTCCCTTTAAAATCCCCACAAATTCTTACCCCAGCTCACATTTAGGTTTTAGCCGAGGTCCTTCAAAACCGTCACAAAACACTTCCTTCTGAAATCCTACACCTTTCCCTCAAGCCGACATCATGGGTATGTGGAAGCATAGGGTAAACACCCCGACCAAGTTAGAATACTTTAGGCGGGAGTTTTCTATTCCAGCCGACGTTCACCTTAGGTTGGCTGGGGAGGACGACTCCATTATGCCCACAGTAAACTCCATGCCCTTCCTGGTCGTCGCCTTCATTGAGTGTGGACTAAGGCTTCCACTAGACATCCTTTCCCGAGAAGTCCTCCATTATTACAAGCTTAACCCAATGCAGTTAACCATTAACTCATACAGAGTCATTAATGGTATCATAGCCTTAGCACGCCGAGAAAATGCTACGGTGACCTTAGCCGACATCCAATACTGCTACACCATGTGTGACCTCAAATTAGAAAAAGGCTATGTCTACTACCTCAAACTGAGGTCTACTGAATACAAACTTGTTACCGACCTCCCAGACTCCAACAAGGGAGCCGGGGATGGCTACTTCATTGTCTCGGGCAGTTAGGAGTTTGCTCCAAATGACGACCTTCACCTCTACCCTCTCAACCGAACAGTATTCGTAGAGAGTAATGGTAAGAGCCAAGTGCTACATTTTTTCAAGCCTTTAATACTTCATTCTTTCCATATGTTTTAACATCTGTTTTTCTTGCAATTCTTCCACAACCACCAAAAGACTTCCGCAAGTCCTTCTTCCCCAGCAAGGATCTTAAGAAGTTGTTGGACCTGCCAGTCCACAAGCGGAGAGCTCTTTTACTGCTCAACTTTATCCTGACCTACAAGTCGGTACTTTCCGACGTCCCAAGGAAGTAGAAAAGCAAGTCTCCTCCTTCCGCTACAACTCCACCAACAACTTCATCATCTCGGCCAGATCAGGGGTCAACCTCAGATCCAGCAGAACAACCATCTACCTCGGCTCCACAGCTGATCCCACCATCCCAATGTCGACACTGACGCCGAACTGCAATTCCTGCCGAGATGGGTCGCAAGAAGGCAATCGCAAAAGATCTTCTAGTTGACATCCCCGACACCGTCAACGCTCAACCAGCACAATCCCAGCCTCAACCAACACCAAAGCCCAAAAGAATGAAAAAGGCTCAGCCTAAGGCAACGGTGACTCAGATTGACACTGAGGACACCTTGCCAATTTCAAAATTGGCTGAGAGTGAGAAGACCCCCTCCGTCCCCGAGAAGAGGCCCGCCGAGGCCGAACCATCTCAATCAACTCGGTCGAAGAGGCCGAGGTCTGAATTGGCAACAACTTCGGGCTCCATGAAGTCTGACTCCCTCTAGGCCCCCCAAATCACACTGGAGGACAGGCCGGTCAGAGCTGGCGATAGTGCCGATGACGTTAACGTTGGCATTGCCCTTACTACAGCTTTGCTCCTTCCTAGAGATCTCGGTCGTAACGCCGAGATGAGCCAGTATGAAAACTTCGCCTTGATGTTGCAACACTCCGTTCAAGTAAGTCCCTTCACTTGGTAATTTTCTTTCTCTATTTTTCCATACTTAGAGAATTTCTACTAACTTTTGTTCTATCCATTTTCTTTTAGGCGATCCAACACGCCCACTCCTTCTCTATGCAATCTTTTGAAATAAGGAAGGAGTTGGCCGACAAGATCAGGGAGGTTGGTGGTTTACAGAAGGCCATCAAAAGGGCCGAGGCAAAAATGAAGACCTTGTTAGATCAGGCTGCGGCAGCCATTAAAGCCAAAGACGTGGCCGAGGAAAAAGTAGATGCTACAAAGGCCATTAAGAAGGTTCTTGAGGCCGAAAAGAAAGAAGCCGAAGAAAAGACAGCTGAGGCCCAAAAAGAACTCCAAGATGCCTTAGCCACAAAAGAGGCCGAGATCAAGGCCGCTGATAAGAAGGCATACACAGAGGGGGGCGGCCGATGTCAAGGAGGACTACAAAAAACAAGTGAAGCAGGCATGCAACAAGGGTTTCACCCTTGGTTGGATGACTGCCCTCAAGAAGTTGGACGTCCCCGAGGACTCCCCCCTCAAGAATGCTGACGACCTTCCCCTGTCATTCCCGCTTACTCCAAGCCAATCTGAAGACGGTTCTGAGTCTAAAGAGGAAGCTTTGGTTAGGAAGACGAAGGACGTTGCTAGGGCCAAGCCCCCTACTCTAAATGAGCAAGTCTTGGACTTGACTCAGGATGAGAAATGTGAGGTCTCCAAAGACGCTCCTCCTGAGAAGGCAACATCAGACGCGCCTATTGCCGACAAGAGCCTCGACCAAGCTCTTCAAGAAATTGATGCTGAGCTCGCAGCTGAGAGGGCCGCCGAGATGTCTTCTCAGCTGTCTTCTGAACTCCAGACCCAACCAGCCATAGACGTCGAAGAGTCTTAGTTTGACGTTGTAACAACCCCATCACGTATAAGGATTAGTACTTGATTAATTAAGAGGATTTGAGATTTAATTGCCGAGTATTATAATTTAATTGGAATTTATGAGAATTGTGGAATCTGACTCGTATATGATTCTGTTAAAGAGATATTTCAAAATTAGGAATTAAGAGTCCAAACGGCTTAAGGAAGTAAAATTGAGAAGTTTAATCAATTTAATTTTAATTACGGACCCATTTGGGAGTTTAATTAAAAATTCGATTCAGTTTAGTGAAATTGAGATTCGATTATTAGGTCCTAATTGGAGTTGATTAAGTCATGAGGATGAGGATTGTGGTTATTATAAATTAAATTTAATTATGGTGTGCCCAATTTGAATATGTAATTTATTGATGAAAATTCGAGTCTGATCAGAAATTGAAGACCTAATGATTTGGGAAATCAAAATTGATGATGGCAATAAGTTCGATTTATTATTTGGAGCATTTGGGAGTCTGATTAAAAATCTGATTTGTACCGATAAATTTAAATATAATTAATTGGACCCTAATGGAAGTCAAATAGATTAATTTAATTATGAGAGATTTATGATTTGTTATAATTAATCTACTGATGTGCTAATTGAAATTTATTAAGGCTAGGTGTTATTTAATTAAATTAATCCTAACCATAAATCAAATTGTAAAATGATTTAGAGTTGGGAATATATGTGGGGGTGTGTGCAGAGAAAGTCTGGTGGGTGTACTGAGAAACCAAATTTGTGTGTGTGCATGTTAAGTGTTGTGCTGGAAGTGCTTTAAGGGTGTGTGAGTGCACGTGTAATGAGGCCAAATAGGGGATGTGAGTAAATATGTATTATGTGATGAAAGAGTCAATGAACTCAAAAAGAAAAGGGGATGAAAACTGAGGAAGAAAGGAAAGGAAAGTGAGTCTGTGTATAGCCGAATATAAGGGAGAGAGAAAGCTGCCGTAAAAAAAAAAAGGGGAAGAAGAAAAGCACTGGAAGTTCAAGAAAGTTAAAGGAAGGCTCAAATTTTGGAAGGAATTCAACTAAGGTATGGGATTTATGTGAAATGTGTAGAATCTTTACATTATATTAGAAATTAAAGCTCAATCTTGTAAATAAATTACCTACATGCTGAAATTAAGTGGTAAATGAGTTCAATTTCATGTAATTAAAAGGAAATTAGCAAAAAGATGATGAAATTAAATTAAATTCATGATCATGGAAATTAATTAGAAAGTAATTATTTTGGGATTGATTTTTATAATCTTGCATGTTAAATCAAGTTGGGTTGAAAAACATGAGTTATGATCCTTTTAATTTGTTAAATTTGAGTTCCATTTTATATAATTGGGATGAATTAGAAAATAAAGATTATTATGGAAACTAATTTGGATTTGGATCTAAACATAAAATGGGTTGCATGCATGTGGATGATTATGGAATAAATTTAGGAACTTATTTTCTATGGAATTGATGTGGAGATTTTGCATGAAAATGTTACATGCATGAGCAAATTAATACTCTAATTATAATATATTTCATGAATTATGAAAAATCTAAATTTATTCAAGTTCATATTTGAAGAGAAAAAGAAATGTTTGATAAGAATCAAGTTATGAAATTTACAATGTTAGATAAAGTTTTAGGTTCATAATTAGATTTTTAACCCATGCAATGTAAAGTAAGTTAAGAAATTAATCCATAATTTAAAGAATATAAGTTGTGATTGAGTTTTGGTGTAAATTAAGAGTTTAATTATGGTTGGAGCTTAATAAGGTAGAATTAGTGGGGTTTTGATAAATGTTTTGTATATGTATTATTTCTTTAAAAGAGTTTATAATTTCAATTTCATGATTTAAGAGGAATTAGTAAAATGAAGAAGAAATTGATTTGGATTCAAAAGTATGGAAGGAATTTGGTTTAATTTTAATCTCTAATCCATGCATGTAAGGTAATTTAAGAGTTTTTTTATTTAAACATGTTATTGAATATATTAAATTAGTTAGTTTTTATTTGAAATTACATGTATACAATGTTTGCTAGGAAAATTGGCAAGAAAATGAGAGTTTGGAGCCATGTTCAATTTATGGAGATTAAGTTAGAAGTTAATCATTTTGAGTTGGAATTTGGCTTGATATGGAGAAAATGATTTCAAACTAAATTTGGACAATTGGGGCGTGATTTTGAATAAATGATTTTTGAATTTATGACTTAATAAGGATTAATAAGCTACTAATCAACATAGATTAGTTAGTTAAAGAATGAATCATTGATCTAGCGGTAATTGTTTAAGAAGCCAAGTAAAAGATCAATCTAGTTGGAAAAAGAATGGCTTAGTAATGAGGTAATGGATTAGAAACACACTAAGTAATGAATGTACTAAATTAAGAGAATGCAAGTGTGTGTGTTTTAAGCAATATGCTAAGAATGAATAAGAACCAACGTAATGAAGGCTAAGCCGTGTTGGCCACTTGAATGTGTAATAATAAGACATGCTTGTGCTATGTATTTTGTGATTGTAGGTCAACATCTGGAGATCGATTGATTACCTACTGGAACCACTGTGAGTAACAATGTTGTAAATATGTTCAAATTGCATTTATTTCTGAATGATAACTTATATTGTTTCTGAACGGTTACTTTCTATCGATTGAATGATTATCCTCTTTTAAATTGTATTCGTGGCATCCATAGCATAGTGTTATCGTTATTGTTAGTGATATTGCTAGTGTTACAGAGATCTCTGTCAGTTCCAAATCTTGGAACTAGTGTTACTGTTTGATGGCCATCAATTGATTGTTCGGTCTTTTAAGACCTAGTGTAGTGTTGCTATGGGATGTACCACGTATGACCTATAAGAATAAGATTGATTGAATCGAGTGAATTGAACGATTGATTGACAAATGATAGTGATTAAAGTGTTCTAATGCTAATTGATTATTTCAAAGACTGTAAAGGACATCATTCTTAACCTCTTTACACATTTGTTATTCACTGGGCTTTAGCTTACTGTATTATTTATGTATGTAGGTGATCAGGCGCGTGACCAGGCTAGAGGCTTCTGTCTAGAATCCGTGTGTCAGCCAACCTATGTGCCTCCCGTGGAGATTCCGGATATGTTAAGTGTTATCGTTATGTAAATTAAAGTTTAAGTTATGTTTTCCTGTTTGGTCCTTCAAGTCAAGTGTATTTTGAAAAAGCGGACTAAGTCCCTTTCCGCCTAATCTGTATATATAATATGACTTAGAGATGATGTGTATATATGTATATAAAAGTTTTAAATTTTTCTGTCTCATATAAGTCTGCACAGCTCAATGGACGTTGTATATTCTTAATTGCTTCCGCTAGCCCCTAATATTATGTTAATATGTCTCAGAGGCCGTAGGTAATCTTAGGATTACTGGCCGGTTACGATGCCAAACCTATAGGGGCTGGTTTGGGTCGTGACAGACGTTCTTCTCTTTTTTTTCCTATACCTTGTACTTTTTTCTTTCTTTTTTAAAACAGTGTAAGCTTTAATTTGGCCGACATGCCATCTTTTGAATGTTAATACAACTTCATCTCCTGAATGCTTGTATCTTTGTCTTCCTTTTACTGTCTTGTATGATTATATAATTAGAATAATTTGGATGTCTTCAAAATACACCTTATCTGTGCGATCTTCTCGGGGTGAAATACCTCGGTTATACCCACCAACGGTTTATCTCGACAAGTACATAAGTACTTCTTTTAATACAACCTTGGTCTTAACTTATAAATTTCAACAATTATTTAAACCAATCTTTCTTTGTCATAACCTCGGTTTCAACTTGTAAATTTAAAATTTCAACAAGTGTTAAACATGGCATCGGTTTAACTTCAACTTGTAAACTTAAATTTCAACAAGCGTATGACCTTAGTTTAACTTCAATTTGCAAACTCAAGTTTCAACAAGTGTTAAACATGACATCGGTTTAACTTCAACTTGTAAACTTAAATTTCAACAAGCGTATGACCTTAGTTTAACTTCAACTTGCAAACTCAAGTTTCAACAAGTGTTAAACATGACCTTGGTTTAACTTCAACTTGTAAACTTAAATTTCAACAAGTGTTAAACATGACCTTAGTTTAACTTTAACTTGTAAACTTAAATTTCAACAAGTGTTAAACATGTCATCGGTTTAACCTCAATTTGTAAACTTAAGTTTCAACAAGCGTTAAACATGACCTCAGTTTAACTTCAACTTGTAAACTTAAAATTTCAACAAGCGTTAAACATGACCTTGGTTTAACTTCAACTTGTAAACTTAAAATTTCAACAAACGTTAAACATGACCTCGGTTTAACTTCAACCTGTAAACTTAAAATTTCAACAAGCGTTAAACATAACCTCGGTTTAACTTCAACTTGTAAACTGAAGTTTCGATAGGCGTTAAACTAATTTTAGCTTGTAAATTCTACCTTTCCAGGAACCATTTTCCAACTCTCTGCCCCCTAATATGAACTTAAGTTCCACTTGGGTTCTCATTATGCATGTATTCCAGAAACATCGTCAAGTATCTTATCAGTCACAAGTGTAAAAAAAAATCAAGCTAAAACTTTATTTATTACTTCGGCTAATAACAAAGAACAAGAAAGTCTAATGATAGAAAAATTTCAGATTGCAAGTATTCCAAGGCCTTGGCAACTCTTTGCCTTCATTATCTTCAAGCCGATATGCCACATTACCCATTACCGAGATGATTCTATAGGGTCCTTCCCAATTTGGGCCAAGCTTGCCTTCTCTAGGATCCTTCTTGTTGCCGACGACCTTTCTCAGGACAAGGTCACCAACTTGGAACTCTCATGGGTTCACCTTTTTATTATAAGCCCTGGCAAGCTGCTGCTGGTATGTCCCCAGCTGAATTACTACTTTCTCCTTTCTCTCTTCTAGAAGATCCAAATCTCGGGGCTAAAAATACATCATTAGTTCCATTCTCCACTGCCTGGGTTCTGATCCCTGGGATGCCGACCTCCAGCAGAATGACTGCTTCTGTGCCATAAGCCATGGCAAACAGGGATTCCCCCGTTGATCTTCTCGGCATAGTCCGATATGCCCAGAGTACACTAGGCAATTCATCTACCCACTTTCCCTTTGCTGCTTGCAGTCTCTTCTTTATCCCATCCAAGATAACTTTGTTGGACGCTTCTGCTTGTCCATTGCTTTGAGGAAAACTTGGGGTCAAAAAGTAATTCTTGATTTTGAACTTTGCACAGAAGCTTTTGATTAGCTTACTGTCAAATTATGTTCTATTGTCTGCAACTATTGCTCTTGGAATCCCAAACCTGGTAATGATGTTCTTCCATATGAAGTTCTTCACATCAATGTCTCGAATCTTGGCAAGGGGTTCAGCTTCTACCCACTTGGTGAAATAATCTGTTGCCACTAGTAAGTACTTCTTTTGTCCAGTTGCTTGAGATAGTTTTTCGACAAGGTCCATGCCCCATTGGGCAAATGGCCAAGGACTGGATACTGGGTTCAAGTTGGCTACTGGTTGATGATAAGCTTCGGCATCTTTTTGCATATAGGGCCACCAGTACCC
Organism: Camellia japonica; assembly: GCA_030407325.1. NCBI lineage: Eukaryota > Viridiplantae > Streptophyta > Magnoliopsida > Ericales > Theaceae > Camellia > Camellia japonica. Next base: position 174,081,843 of record JAPPVO010000036.1, read on the forward strand.
CTGAGTAATGGCCCTGTGGGCAAGTGACCTCGGGGTCAATGCCAGGCATTTTGTAAGGTGTCCAGGCAAATACCCCAATGTTTGCTCTCAAGAAAGCCTCCAGTTCTTTTTCCTCTTCTTCGGCTAAGCCCGAGCCGAGAAGGAAGAAGCGTTCCTCATTCCTTTGCTGGATAAGGATTTTCTTCAGGGCTTCTTCCCTCTTTTCGACTGGTTCTTTGCCGACGTCCTCTAGGATCTCCACGTCCTCGTCTTCGATCTCTACTGTCTCTGGTTCTCGTATGCTACAGGTGGATTTCATTGTTGCCATGTAGCAGTTCTTTGCCTGCAGCTAATCCCCTCTGACCTCCTCTATCCCATGCTCTGTTGGGAACCGCAACAACTGATGTAGTGTTGAGGGAACAGCCCCCACTGCATGCAGCCATGGCCTCCCCAGGATAGCATTGTAAGGGGAGGGTGTGTCGATTATGGTGAACTCTGTCTTTATCTTTTTGGTACCAGCCTGCACCTCCAAGCTTGTTGCTCTCAGTGGCCACGTCGGCGTTCCATTGAACCCAATCATTGAGCTGTTGGACTGCTCCATATCGTCTGGGTGAAGGCCAAGCTCCTTGTAACACCTGACATACATGATGTCACAGGAGCTGCCCTGGTCAATTAAGATACGCTTCACTTGACATTCCCCAATCTGGAGGGATACTACCAAGGCATCATTGTGTGGATGTTGCACCATCTCAAGGTCGGCTTCAGTAAAGGACACTACTGGTCCCTAGAACTCCTCGGCCCAAGGTTTTTTCTCCCGAACCTGGTACACATGCTGTAAGTGCTTTACCTTCTGGGTCTCTCCCCGTATTTCGTTTTTGTTGACCTTCAAGTGAATTACATTAATTACCCGAGGTCCGCCTGCCTGCGGTTGCTGTGCTGAGGGAGGTGGAGCTGCTGGTGCCTGAGGCAGTCTTGCCTGCTTCTTCTCTTGTCCTGGCTTCATCTACAAGGTCCCTTAAATGGCCTTGCCTTACCAGGTCTTCAGGTGTGCTTTCAGGGCTCTGCAACCTGAGTCAGATGCCCATCTTCATTGTGGTAAGCACAATGCTTACCAAGGCTTCTTCCTATAAACTCTCTTGGTACCCTTGCTGGTGCTCTGAAATAGAGTTGGGTTCGGATTTTATCCAGGACTTTGTGAATTGGAATTCGGAATACAGTTGTGACTGCATGTACAGCCCTCAGTCCTATCTCTTGCTTGTTGGATCCGTTGTTACCTCGGCCTCGCTTCGGCGAGCTGTTTCCTTTCTCTTGATTTGTCTCCTTAGTCCCTGGCGTGTCTTCCTCGGCTCTGGCATATTTCTCAATTCTGGCCATGAGCTCTTCTATGCTTTTTGGCAATGTCTTTGCCAATGACTTTCGTAGTGGACAATCATCTTTTAGGCCGTTCTTGAAAGACACGACCGCCACCTCTTGGTTGCACTCGGGTATTCGGTTGAATACCTCATAATACCTTTTGGCATAGGCTCTCAGGCTTTCGTCCTTGCCAATTTTCAGAGCCATCAGGGCGTCTACCCTTAACAGCTGTAGTTTGTTTGTCATGAACCTGGCCACGAACATCTCGGCCAGGCCTTCTCAGGTCTTCACAGTTCTTTTCGGCAGTTTGTGAAACCAATCCGATGCGATTTCCCCGAAGGATGAGAGGAACACCTTGCAAAGCAACGGCTCGTTCCCAGTGTACAATGCCATCGAGTTCTGTAATGACCCTCACACTGATTACCGATTAATTACCGATTATGGCTAAACTGAGACTGATTGTGACTGATAATTGAAGTAATTGAAATACTGAACTGACTGACTGAAAACTGAAACCGAATTGATTGAGGGTATCTATTTGAATTGCATTTCTATCTGTTGCCTGTTTAATTATATGTTCGTGTCTTTATGTTTAAACTGCAAATTGAAGGCCTTATCGGTGGCCGAACCGGAAACTGATTATGTTTTGGGATCGTTAGAAGTTATGCGATTTAATGGTATGTTTATCTGAAAGTCTGATTTGGTACGATTAAACTAGATTAATTTAAGCCAAATTAATGGAGTTGCCTTATTTACCATATTGCCATCTAGTGGGCCTTTGTTTATTAATTTATGGGGTCTCATTACACTTGAAACAAACCATTTCCTCAGCCTATTCCTTGTGATTGCCGACCTTAGAGAGAGAGACTAGAGGAGTTGAGTTCATCTCAATTTTGTTTGTGAATCGCTTGGAAATTGAAGGAATTGGAGGTTAATTTCCATATCTAAGCTTCTACACTTGAACTACTAGACTTAAGGTAGAACTTCATCTTCTTATTGTTGTCTCTAAGTTAGTTTGTGCATAGTTCATGGTAGATGAGAGCCTTAGGCCATAAATTGGAGTTAAATTGTTGAGTTAAGGCTTAATTGTTGCATGCATGTGTGCATTGAAGAGTTTTGAAGTTAATGTTCATGAAATCCCACATGCATGTCCATGTTCATGCTAAAGTCCATGATTTCATCTTGTTTTGAAAAGAATGAGCTCATTTGAGCTTATATTTAAAGCTTTGAATTGAGTTAAATTCATGCATGTTTGCATGTTCTTCATGTTCATGAAAATTGGTTTGAAATTGAGTTTGAATTAAACACCCTTGGGCTTTGATTTCACAAATTAAGCTTTGAATCATGTTGTTCTATGTGTTTACAAATGTTTTCCAGAAATTTGGCCCAAGAGGATCGAATTTAGTACATTTAAACTTGGTTTTTAGCTTGGAGGTGCAATCTGGATTTTCCAGATTTTGCACTCCCGCTCGAGCGGGGAAAGTGGCGCTCGAGCGGGGAATTCGAGCATCCAGTACTTTGCATTGTTTTACAGTCCGCTCGAGCGTGGTACTGTGCGCTCGAGCGGGATCATGTGTCTCACGCTCGAGCGGGCGTCTAGCGTCCGTCGAGCGGAGATTTCACCCATCCAATACTTTTTGGTTCGCTCGAGCGGAGACCTTTGTTGCATGTTCGCTCGAGCGGGGAAACCTGCGCTCAGCGGGACTCTGTTTTTCTGAAAATTCTGAAAATATTTTCTGAGTGCATCTCTATATCCTCTTTCCATCCTAGGCATTCCTAGGGCATATTTAAGGCATCTTATTGAGGATATAGATGTAGAACACACCAAGGCAATTAGGGATCTAGTTGTTATCTTTCCCAACTGTGTAGCTTAGTGTGTGTGTTCGATCTGTAAATGTGTAGGGTTGGCGACTGGGGACGCGCTCTAGCTTACCGTAGCCCAGAACTCTGTGAGTAACAACTGTGTAAAGATATGTTCAAAAATGATTATCTTCTGAACAATTGAACTGAACTGTTTTCTGAACTGCTACTGTTAACTAAATGAATGTATGTCCTATATTCTGAACTGTATTGTGGCATTCTTAGCAACTACTGTTACTGACTGTTACTGTTACAGAGATCTCTGTCGATTCCCCCGTTGGAACCTGTAATAACCCCATCACGTATAATGATTAGTACTTGATTAGTTAAGAGGATTTGAAATTTAATTGCCGCGTATTATAATTTATTTGGGATTTATGAGAATTGTGGAATTTGACTCGTATATGATTCTAACGAAGGTTTATTTTGGAATTAGAAATTAAGGGTCCAAATGGCTTAAGGGAGTGAAATTTAGAAGTTAATTAATTTAATTTTAATTACGGACCCATTTGGGAGTTTAATTAAATATCCGATTCAGTTTAGTAAAATTGAGATTCGATTAATTAGGTCCTAATTGGAGTTGATTAAGTCATGGGGATTGAGAATTGAGGTTGTTATAAATTAAGTTTAGTTATGATGTGTCCAATTTGAATATGTAGTTTATTGATGGAAATTTGAGTTTGATCAGAAATTGAAGGCCTAAATGATTTGGGAAATCGAAATTGATAATGAAAATAAATTTAATTTAATATTTGGAGCCTTTTGGGAGTCTGACTAAAAGTCTGATTCGGATTGATAGAATTAGATATAATTAATTGGGCCCTAATGGGAGTTAAATTTGACTAATTAAATTATGTGGGATTTGAGGTTAGTTATAATTAACTAATTTTATACTAATCAAAATTTATTAAGATTAAGTATTGCTTAATTAAATTAATTCTAGACAAGAATTGAATTATGGGCTAAATTAAAATTTAGGGGTGTATTGAGAAATCTATGTGTAGGTGTGTGTGTGTGAGAGATTGATGTAAAGTGAGGTGTGTGCATGTGAGTGTACAACCGGGTGAAAGATAAAAAAAAAAAATAAAAAAAAAAAAAGGAAAGGAAAGTAGTGTTCTTCTGGGTCATTGAACTCAAAGACATAGAGTTAAAGAGAGGGAGAGAGTGCACTGCCGAGAGAGAGAGAAAGAGAGGGAGAGAGAGCTTGCCTCTTTGTTCTTATGGGATTTGAAGGAGATTCAAGATAGGAAAAGGGAGGATTATCAAGAAATTACCAAATCAAGGATTAAAGGTAAGAATTTCAATCTTGATTTTGTAGAGCTCATGTATTACACTTAAAATTAAGAGGGGTTTAAGATCAATTCCATGGAATTTGTGAGGAAATGGGTTTGAACAAGGAAATAAAGCTAGGATCCATAGTTATGAAAATTAAACATGGAAATTGATTATTTTGGTTTGATGTTGAACATCTCACTTGAATTTGGGCCATATTTCTACATGCATGTTAGAATTTTGATGTTTTAGACTTAAATTCATGTGTGAAAGAAAGATTTACAAATTTAAATTTGGAATAGATATGAAGAAAAATAAGCTAGGCTCATGTTTATGGAAAATTAGATATTGATTTGGTTTTGATCTCTAACCCATGCATGTAGTATAATGAAAGAGTTTTATTCAAATTTAAATATGTTATGGGACATCTATGATTATGAATTTAGTTTTGGGTGTGTTATGAAGGAAATTAATTTAATCTAAATTTGAGTAATTCAAGAATTAAATTATGATTTGATTTTGAATATAGAAAATTAGTTGTCCACACATGCAAATGCTTTCCTAAAGTCATATAACTTCAATTTTCATGTAAATTAAAAGAAATTAGTGATTGAGTGATAAAATGGAATTAGATTCAAAATTATAGAAGTTGATTTGAATTGGGTTACATGCATGTGAGTGATTGTGGAAAACAAATTAGAAAATAATTATCTTTAGCTTGACTTTGTAGAACCATCCTATAATACTTGGAGGTTTGAGATTTAATTCATGGGATTAGGATGAAATTGGGTGTCAAATATAAAATAAGTTACATGCATCTTGAATTAAGAAAGCTATGAAATTAGTCTCATGGATTAAGTAAGAAATTAAGTAGACTTATGGTTATGGAAATTAGTTGGAAAATTTATAAGAATATAAAATTAGTGATTTTGATGTCAATTTCATACATGTGAATAATTTTCTAAGGAATTTATGACTTTAATTTCATGTTTGCAAGGAAAGTAGAAGGAGCTTGAAATCAATTTTTATGTAACTAAAAAGAAAATGAGAGATTGGAGCCATGTTAAATTTATGGAATTTAATTTAGAAATTAATCACTTTGGATTTGGGATTTGGGATTTGGCTTGTTATGGAAGAAATGAATTAAAACTAAATTTAGCAGTTGGGGCATGATTTTAAACAAATGATTTTGAATAAATGATTTAGCAATTTATGACTTTAATAAATGGCTCTCTATGTTGTATGCTAAAGTACATGTTTTGAAGCTTTAAATACCAAATTTGAACTTTAATTTCAATTTTAGAATTTCAGAATTTTCGTTGTTCGCTCGAGCGAGGGAAGTTTCGCTCGAGCGTGAAAATCAAGCTCCTAGTAGTTTTTCAAATTTTACAGTTCGCTCGAGCGACCAAAGTGGCGCTCGAGCGAAGACCTCATTTTCAGCACATTTTGGAAGGTTGCATTTAGTTAATATTTTTATCCTCATCTCTTTCCAAAACATTCTAGACAAGGTTTATGACTCAATAAAGATTAATAAGCTACTAATCAACATAGATTAGTTAGTTAAAGAATGAATCATTGATCTTGGGTAATTATTTAAGAAACCAAGTAAAGGATCAATCTATTGGAAAAGAAAGACTTAGTAATGAATGAATATGTGAAATAAGAACCCGGTTTATTTAAATGAGAAAGAATAAACGTAGTAGAACTTCGGACTGTAAAGACTAGAGATTTGAAAGGACAAGTTCAATCAAGGGTGTAATATTGTATTTCAATGTGTATATGTTATATGTTTGTGTAGGTCACGCGCCATTGTCTGCCCGATTTATCTAATATATCCAGTCTGTCTGATTTGCCTCTGCAACCCTCTGTGAGTAATAACTTTGTAAAGTTATGTTCAATGTTATGTATTTTCAGTATACTATGATACGAAATGATTGATTCTTAAAAAACTATGATATGTTGGAAATGAATGAAGGAATGTCCAGTTTTTCTGAAAAGTATTTGTGGCACCCTTAGTCGATAAGGCCCTCGCCCGGGGGATACAATACCGAGGCATAAGGCCCTCGCCCGGGGGATACAATACCGTGGCATAAGGCCCTCGCCCGGGGAATACAATACCGTGGCATAAGGCCCTCGCCCGGGGGATACAATACCGTGGCATAAGGCCCTCGCCCGGGGGATACAATACCGTGGCATAAGGCCCTCGCCCGGGGGATATAATACCTTGGCTACTTGCGCGCAAGATATGGACCCTCCTGGTCGTTGGTACCAACTTTGTCTGTGGTCTCTAGACCAATCTGATCTGTTAGCTAATGGGTGTACCACATATGATCTTATGCAAAATCTGAATATGGAAATGATTATGAAAATGATTACGGAAATGATTTGAAATCTGAATATGCATAAGACTCTGTTTCTGATAAGATTGTGTTTCTTATATAAACTTTGATCTCTAACTCTGTGATGGACATCATTCATTAAACCCTTTACTCTGTTATTATTCACTGGGCTTTAGCTCACTCTATTATTTATGTATGTAGGTGATCAGGCGCGTGACCAGGCTTAGAGGCATCTGTCTAGAATCCGTTTGTCAGCCCACCTATGTGCCTCCCGTGGAGGTTCCGAATATGTTTTGTGTTGTCGTTTGGTAATTTAAAGTTTAAACTATGTTTTTGGTTCAGCAAGTCATGTGTATTTTGAAAAAGGGAGTAAGTCCCTCTCTGCCTAATCTGTATATATATATATATATTGTGACGTGAAGATGATGTGTATATATGAATATAAAAGTTTAAAATTTTTCTGTCTCATATAAGTCTGCACAGCTCAATGGACGTTGTATATTATTATTTGCTTCCGCTAGCCCCTAATATTTTGTTAATTTGTTCAGAGGCCGTAGGTAATCCTCGGATTACTGGCCGGTTACGGTGCCAAACCTATAGGGGCGGGTTTGGGTCGTGACATAGTGGTATCAGAGCACGCGTTAATTTCTCACACACGTGTCCATTGAGCGGTAGAATGTCTAGAACAGATTTAAGTTCCATGCATCTAGTAAGTAAGTAAGAAGTTGTGCTTTTAGGAATATGCGTATATGTTTGTGTAATGTGCTTAAGTATTGAAACTGAGAATTGTGAGTTATTATGGAGTTGTGATGATTATAAGGAAACAAGATTGTGTTGAATCAGTTTAGCAAGGAGGTTGGAAGTTGAGAACTATGGTGGCATTTCTGAGATCTCTACTCTTGTAAGGAAATCAGAATATTTGATTAGTACCTTGATGAGAATGAGTATGTTAATTTGTGGAAACATAGTATTGTATAGAATGAGAACCTTTGATGGAAATCATGGAAGCTACATGAGTTGTATGTTAAATTGAACTATGAAAATATTTGGAAATTGAGGAAGTTGTTGATCCATGAAATATGTGGAACTATGGTAATTGAGGGCGAGAAAAATCATTGGATGTGTAAGATAGTACATTTTGGTGGGAACTTATTGTGTGGAATGTCGAACCATAGAGTCTCATGCCTTTGCCGAATGACCTTGAAAGTCCGATTGGAATCACGTTCGGCCAGCGTAGCTTCGAATCGGAAATTCTTGGTAAATTCCTGGGGAATGAATAGGATACCCTACCAGTGTCCTTATATGTCCATATGTGTATGTCTACTTATATATGATATGTGCTTTGTATTATAAATTAAGTCAATTAAATTAACCCAAGTGTTATCAACCATTTTCTTGTGTTCAACCCTCATCTTCCATCATTAGGAATAAATAGTGAAAGAGTGAATGGAGTGGAAATTGAGTCTTTATCAGAGTGGTTAAGTAAAGTAGAAGAAGTACTAGAGATCGTAGTGAAAACTGTGAACCCTATGGCAAGACCAAAAGGAGGAGTTAAGTGTGAAAGTGAAAAGTGAATCAAAGAAGAGAACTAAGAAATTTTGTAGTAAGAAAGATGAGTAATTCTTGGCAAGGCTATAAGAGAAGTAAGCTATTCTAGTATGTCAATATGTCACAAGATTCATTGGGGACTGTGTCATCGAATTGCTGGAAATGTGAGAAGTTGAGCATCAAATAAAAGACTATCCCAATCTAAGAAAAAGCTCAAATGATTAAATTGGTTAAGGATAGTACTTAAGTACAAGTGGGATCGCTTGAAGTTAATAGTTTATGGGTGAGTGGCTTTTCTTTTTGTAAAGCTATGTTATATTATTTTGATGGAGTTTTGCTTTGCTTTGCTTTGCTTTGCTTTGCTTTGCTTTGTTTTAGAAAGTATTTAATCAAGCAGGAGTGACGATCCATTAGTTCTGTACCGAGTATTGGCTTTGTTTTGATGACATTCTTGAAAGGTCCTTTTGTGCTAGGGGACGTTAAATTTATGTAGCACCTTGTTGAGATATCTTTTGCCACCGACGGTCTCGTACGGGTGGATTTGTCTAACCGATTTCGGGTCCGCCACCGACGGTCATGAACGGGTGTGCTTCGATTCCGGGGCGGTTATTCCTCTGTTCTGTCAAGAATGTCATCCTTGTGTTATGAGAATGTTAGTAAGCAGCCCTAGCGGCTTTGAAAGATTTCAATTGAAATATTTTGTTGCAAGCTATGTTTTGTGTTATTTGATATAGATGAAACCCATTTGATGGATCATTTAGGACTCAACCTGAAATTGCTTAAAATGACTAAAACATAGCTAAGACTTGACCAATTGATGAATATGGGGAAATAGTTGGGATCTCTGTTTAGTCTAACAAAGCTATATGTTTTTGGGATTTTATTTAACTAGAAAGAAAATTGTACTCCACATTAGAAGACTGAAACTTATGAGAGTTAGAAAGGAAGGACTCAACTTACAAAGAGTCGTATCCCTATTGAATCTTTTAGCGTTGAGAGAAACATTTATAATTATCTTAAGTTACAAAGTCAAAATATAGACTTCTAGAAAGGAAAACACAATAAATCCCTTTTGGGATAGCAATTAGAAGTGAATAATATTATGATCTGGTGGGCATAATTAAATCTAGATTTTGAATCCGACATTAGACAGCTTAACATATTGTAAATAAATTCAATTCCAGTGTCGAACGGAAGAAAGAAAGCATAATAGGAAATAAGGAAGTAAAAATCATTAGAATAATAAGCACATATTTCTTAAGGAGCCTTTGGGAACATAAGAATTTTGATTGGCTAGTTATAATGATTTGAGGAAAATTTAAAAGTGTAGCCCTAAACTACCACGTGGCAATTGATCAAAGTTAATGTTTGTTCTTTGGGATAGAATGAATTACAGATCGCATAGCAATAGTGTCGAGATTATATATTGTTAATAGGACTGAAGGATCGAGAAGTTGTGTTTTCTATTAGCGATGCATGGGCTATTAATTTTTTTATTTGAAGAATCTATCATGTCAACAGCAAAATATTTTGATCAGTTTGAAAATAAGGAGAATCATGATCATTCCTTAAAAGAAATCTCCTACTATTGGAAGTATATGAACTATGGATTGATGAATTAAAGTATATGAGGTGTGTGATTGATATCATTAAAAACGTTAATGAATCGCCAACTTGGGTTATTAGCCATTAAGTGATTGGAACTAAGTTCAATCTATGTGAAGAAGTCCAATGAGAAAAGAGTTACCTACAGGAGGAAGTGAAGTGAGGCTGATTATCTGACTGATTTTCTGTACAAGTATCTTAAGTTTGGAGGACCAAACTTCTTAAGGAGGGAAGGATGTAATAACCCCATCATGTATAATGATTAGTACTTGATTAGTTAAGAGGATTTGAAATTTAATTGCCGCGTATTATAATTTGTTTGGGATTTATGAGAATTGTGGAATTTGACTCGTATATGATTCTAACGAAGGTTTATTTTGGAATTAGAAATTAAGGGTCCAGATGGCTTAAGGGAGTGAAATTTAGAAGTTAATTAATTTAATTTTAATTACGGACCCATTTGGGAGTTTAATTAAATATCCGATTCAGTTTAGTAAAATTGAGATTCGATTAATTAGGTCCTAATTGGAGTTGATTAAGTCATGGGGATTGAGAATTGAGGTTGTTATAAATTAAGTTTAGTTATGATGTGTCCAATTTGAATATGTAGTTTATTGATGGAAATTTGAGTTTGATCAGAAATTGAAGGCCTAAATGATTTGGGAAATCGAAATTGATAATGAAAATAAATTCAATTTAATATTTGGAGCCTTTTGGGAGTCTGACTAAAAGTCTGATTCGGATTGATAGAATTAGATATAATTAATTGGGCCCTAATGGGAGTTAAATTTGACTAATTAAATTATGTGGGATTTGAGGTTAGTTATAATTAACTAATTTTATACTAATCAAAATTTATTAAGATTAAGTATTGCTTAATTAAATTAATTCTAGACAAGAATTGAATTATGGGCTAAATTAAAATTTAGGGGTGTATTGAGAAATCTATGTGTAGGTGTGTGTGTGTGTGTGAGATTGATGTGCTGGAAATCATATAGGGAGTGCACGTGTGGTGTGTTGCAGACAAAACAAAGTGAGGTGTGTGCATGTGAGTGTACAACCGGGTGAAAGATAAAAAAAAAAAAAAAAAAAAAAAAAAAAAGGAAAGGAAAGTTGTGTTCTTCTGGGTCATTGAACTCAAAGACATAGAGTTAAAGAGAGGGAGAGAGTGCACTGCCGAGAGAGAGAGAAGAGAGGAAGAGAGAGCTTGCCTCTTTGTTCTTATGGATTTGAAGGAGATTCAAGATAGGAAAAGGGAGGATTATCAAGAAATTACCAAATCAAGGATTAAAGGTAAGAATTTCAATCTTGATTTTGTAGAGCTCATGTATTACACTTAAAATTAAGAGGGGTTTAAGATCAATTCCATGGAATTTGTGAGAAAATGGGTTTGAACAAGGAAATAAAGCTAGGATCCATAGTTATGGAAATTAAACATGGAAATTGATTATTTTGGTTTGATGTTGAACATCTCACTTGAATTTGGGCCATATTTCTACATGCATGTTAGAATTTTGATGTTTTAGACTTAAATTCATGTGTGAAAGAAAGATTTACAAATTTAAATTTGGAATAGATATGAAGAAAAATAAGCTAGGCTCATGTTTTTTATCTCTAACCCATGCATGTAGTATAATGAAAGAGTTTTATTCAAATTTAAATATGTTATGGGACATCTATGATTATGAATTTAGTTTTGGGTGTGTTATGAAGGAAATTAATTTAATCTAAATTTGAGTAATTCAAGAATTAAATTATGATTTGATTTTGAATATAGAAAACTAGTTGGTTTTCCACACATGCAAATGCTTTCCTAAAGTCATATAACTTCAATTTTCATGTAAATTAAAAGAAATTAGTGATTGAGTGATAAAATGGAATTAGATTCAAAATTATAGAAGTTGATTTGAATTGGGTTACATGCATGTGAGTGATTGTGGAAAACAAATTAGAAAATAATTATCTTTAGCTTGACTTTGTAGAACCATCCTATAATACTTGGAGGTTTGAGATTTAATTCATGGATTAGGATGAAATTGGGTGTCAATATAAAATAAGTTACATGCATCTTGAATTAAGAAAGCTATGAAATTAGTCTCATGGATTAAGTAAGAAATTAAGTAGACTTATGGTTATGGAAATTAGTTGGAAAATTATAAGAATATAAACTTAGTGATTTTGATGTCAATTTCATACATGTGAATAATTTTCTAAGGAATTTATGACTTTAATTTCATGTTTGCAAGGAAAGTAGAAGGAGCTTGAAATCAATTTTTATGTAGCTAAAAAGAAAATGAGAGATTGGAGCCATGTTAAATTTATGGAATTTAATTTAGAAATTAATCACTTTGGATTTGGGATTTGGGATTTGGCTTGTTATGGAAGAAATGAATTAAAACTAAATTTAGCAGTTGGGGCATGATTTTAAACAAATGATTTTGAATAAATGATTTAGCAATTTATGACTTTAATAAATGGCTCTCTATGTTGTATGCTAAAGTACATGTTTTGAAGCTTTAAATACCAAATTTGAACTTTAATTTCAATTTTAGAATTTCAGAATTTTCGTTGTTCGCTCGAGCGAGGGAAGTTTCGCTCGAGCGTGAAAATCAAGCTCCCAGTAGTTTTTCAAATTTTACAGTTCGCTCGAGCGACCAAAGTGGCGCTCGAGCGAAGACCCCATTTTCAGCACATTTTGGAAGGTTGCATTTAGTTCATATTTTTATCCTCATCTCTTTCCAAAACATTCTAGACATGGTTTATGACTCAATAAAGATTAATAAGCTACTAATCAACATAGATTAGTTAGTTAAAGAATGAATCATTGATCTTGGGGTAATTATTTAAGAAGCCAAGTAAATGATCAATCTATTTGGAAAAGAAAGACTTAGTAATGAATGAATATGTGAAATAAGAACCCGGTTTATTTAAATGAGAAAGAATAAACGTAGTAGAACTTCGGACTGTAAAGACTAGAGATTTGAAAGGACAAGTTCAATCAAGGGTGTAATATTGTATTTCAATGTGTATATGTTATATGTTTGTGTAGGTCACGCACCATTGTCTGCCCGATTTATCTAATATATCTAGTCTGTCTGATTTGCCTCTGCAACCCTCTGTGAGTAATAACTTTGTAAAGTTATGTTCAATGTTATGTATTTTCAGTGTACTATGATACGAAATGATTGATTCTTAAAAAGCTATGATATGTTGGAAATGAATGAAGGAATGTCCAGTTTTTCTGAAAAGTATTTGTGGCACCCTTAGTCGATAAGGCCCTCGCCCGGGAGATACAATACCGAGGCATAAGGCCCTCGCTCGGGGGATACAATACCGTGGCATAAGGCCCTCGCCCGGGGGATACAATACCGTGGCATAAGGCCCTCGCCCGGGGGATACAATACCGTGGCATAAGGCCCTCGCCCGGGGGATACAATACCGTGGCATAAGGCCCTCGCCCGGGGATACAATACCGTGGCATAAGGCCCTCGCCCGGGGGATATAATATCGTGGCTACTTGCGCGCAAGATATGGACCCTCCTGGTCGTTGGTACCAACTCTGTCTGTGGTCTCTAGACCAATCTGATCTGTTAGCTAATGAGTGTACCACATATGATCTTATGCAAAATCTGAATATGGAAATGATTATGAAAATGATTACAGAAATGATTTGAAATCTGAATATGCATAAGACTCTGTTTCTGATAAGATTGTGTTTCTTATATAAACTTTGATCTCTAACTCTGTGATGGACATCATTCATTAAACCCTTTACTCTGTTATTATTCACTGGGCTTTAGCTCACTCTATTATTTATGTATGTAGGTGATCAAGCGCGTGACCAGGCTTAGAGGCATCTGTCTAGAATCCGTTTGTCAGCCAACCTATGTGCCTCCCGTGGAGGTTCCGAATATGTTAAGTGTTGTCGTTTGGTAATTTAAAGTTTAAACTATGTTTTTGGTTCAGCAAGTCATGTGTATTTTGAAAAAGGGAGTAAGTCCCTCTCTGCCTAATCTGTATATATATATATATTGTGACGTGAAGATGATGTGTATATATGAATATAAAAGTTTAAAATTTTTCTGTCTCATATAAGTCTGCACAGCTCAATGGACGTTGTATATTATTATTTGCTTCCGCTAGCCCCTAATATTTTGTTAATTTGTTCAGAGGCCGTAGGTAATCCTCGGATTACTGGCCGGTTATGGTGCCAAACCTATAGGGGCGGGTTTGGGTCGTGACAGAACCACTACTGTTTACTGATTGATGGCCATCAATGACTGTTCGGTCTTTTTAGACCTACTGTTACTGTACTGCTATACTAATGGATGTACCACATATGACTGTTTACTGTACTGAACAATTGATATACTGATTGAAACAACTGTTTTCAATACTGCAGGACATTCATTCTAAACCCTTTCGCTTTATGTTATTCATTGGGCTTTAGCTCACTGCTCATATATATATGTAGGTGTACAGGCACCAGACCGGAGCTAGGAGCGTCGGGGTAGACTCCCAGTTTTGTCAAGCCAACCACTGTGCCTCATTGCGAGGCTCCGAGCCCGCCAAGCTATGGCTTAGGGGTGTTTTTATTTCCCCTGTCTGTTTCTGTGTCTGTTTTGTACGACTGTATAGACTGTTACTGTACTGTTTAATAGGGATTTGGTTCCTGTTCTGAGTGATTGTAATTATTGTACATACTGTTTGTCTATGACTGCATATATGTATGAAAAATCTTTTTGCATACAGACTGTCACAGCTCATTGGACATTGTTTATTTACTATATTGGCTTCCGTCATGTCCCTGTACTCTGTATTACTGTCTTACTATTAAGCAGGCCTTCGGTAATCTCGGATTACTGGCCGGTTACGGTGCTAAACCCATAGGGGCGGGTTTGGGTCGTGACAAGTTCAGGTATAAATCGACGTGAAAGTTGGGGTCTGACTTACCATCGTATATCTGGAACCTCGGCATACTGAATCTTTTCAGGGCCTCAAATTTGTCCAACTCTACCGAGAATGGTGTTCTCGGCTTAACAGGGGAAGTTACCTCGGCATTTTGTTGCTTCCTCTTGAGGTAATCTCTCAAGTCCTCTTTGGTCCGCCCAGGAGCTCGGCTATCTCCTGATTTCAGTCTTTTCGGTGCACTATTGCCTGTGTCATTGTGAGTCCTCTTGGTCCTTTCTCCATTGGTTGCGTTGAAGCACAACTCCTGCCCTTGAACATGTCGATGCTGTTTGGGGTCGGCTTCTTTGGTGCGATGCGTCTTCCTCGATTCTTCCCTTTTTGACTCTCTTCGTCTGACCTTCCTTGAAGGCCGGTGAGAGTGTTTTTCGGTCCTGATGTGCTGGGGGACTGTAAGGACTGTTTTCTGCCCCTCTTTTTGGGCATCTTTCTTTGCCGCTGGAATCGGCGTATTTTGCAGTGGGTATGGTGGCTGCATGACGTTATTATGCATCATGAAATTGACCACTGTTTGTAGGTCCGCCAATTTGTTCGCCATGGCTTTTACCTCATCGTCCCTCCGCAGGCATCTTTCTTTCCATACCTGGAGGTCGTCCTCGTTGTAGTACCCGCTTCGGTCCGTTTTCTTTGGTACGTCGCCTTTCTAGCCGACGTCCTTTCCTTCGTGAATTTCATCGTGAGTCTCTTTGTTGCAGTTGTCTCTTTCGACGTCAAGGTCTATAGGTTTCCCACTCCTAGTAGGGGTGTCGTCACCAACCTTCCCTTTCTGTCTGTCGTTGGCCATCTATTTTCCTTTCTTTCCCACAGACGACGCCAAATTGTGTGTGTCAATTTCCGACCACACTGCCAAATTAGTACTTAGCTGGAGAGCACTAG
Organism: Camellia japonica; assembly: GCA_030407325.1. Lineage (NCBI taxonomy): Eukaryota > Viridiplantae > Streptophyta > Magnoliopsida > Ericales > Theaceae > Camellia > Camellia japonica. The sequence continues at coordinate 174,097,643 of JAPPVO010000036.1, forward strand.
CAGAATAGATTAAGCCTGAACGACCTACAACAGAAAGAAGAGATTCCGGCAGTGGTTCGTCCACCCGGGGGCACTCTGACGATCAAGTCAATTATCTCTCAAAGATAGAAAAAATGCTTAACTCACTATTTAGAATATAAATTGCGTACCTTAGATCCATGGGGGTGCCTCCCTTTTATAGCCAATACAATCCTAGTCTCAATAGAAGCCTAGCTCTAATGGACTTAGGATTACTGCTAATCTTGGACTCCCAGTAGGATTGGGATAAACTCTCTAAGAGTCTTATCTTTACCCAAACTAAAGTCTTCTCTCACTTTAGGACTCTTGTCCCTTATCCGCTTATCCCGGATTCCGATATTCTCGCAAATAACCTTGGCCTAGCTGAGATCATCTCGGCATCACGACCAGGACTCGTGGTACCTCGGCTGGCACTTCGGTGACACCTCGGCCACGTGTTTTCATTCAAAAATTATGTCCCCACAGATATATACACAAATTACACTGCCATCTCTCTCTCTCTATATATATATATGTTATGTCCATTTCTCTCTCTGTATATATATGTCCGTTTTTAAATTGGTAATTCTTCAATCTTAGATCTGGGTGTTCTATTGGTTCCTTAATTCGACATCTTCATTCAAGACCAACCAATCCAACAAAATCCCAAAAACCATTGTTTTTGCTCTCTGATTGTACTCCAATTCATGAACTCCATGGTTTTAGCTCTGTTATCATCTCAATGTTTCAGATGATGATGTTGATGAATCCAAAATAATTTTATGATTCCAAAAACATGATGTTGATTCCAGAAATATATATAATAATGTATATGTATATGAATGTATATGATGATGTATATGATTCCAGAAAAATAATATATAATGATGTATATGTATATGAATGTATATATGTTTGAATAAATATATATACATATATATATATATATATTTTGCTATGAAAATATAATTAAATTTAAATTACGTTGAAAAAGTTAGGAATTGAATAACAATTAAGAAGTTAATGATAATTTGTGATTTAATTAAATTAATTTTTTTATGGAAATTATATTGTTTAAATTAATTTGTTAAATTGAAACCTTAATTTCACATGATGAAACCCTAAGTTCTCTCCACACAACCCTTACTTTTCTCAAATGCATTGAATGAGAAATAATAAACAAGGGTTATATATAAGGGCAAAATAGTCTTTTTACTTCTGACGTTAACAGTGATAACTGTGCATTTCAATCCAGTAATCATGGGGGGTTATGTAGTGATTTCCAAATATCAGAGGGTAATCCGTACCCCACTCAAATCACAGAGATAAAAGTGAAGTTTGTCTTTTTATTTTTTTGGTTGATAGTAAATCTCTTTATATTTTAAAATTTTCAAAGTCTTTTACCCCTAATTAAAAAATTAAATAAAATCAGTAATGTCAATTTATTTATTTTATTTTATTAAAAGGAACTTCATCAAGATATTAAAAAGTAACATACATCAATCTAGGTTATGTAACCCTCTAGCATTATCTAAAAGTTGATTATTTATACATAAAGGAATATGAATGAAAATTTGAAGGTATTCCTCTTTAATGTGGTTCCCTTCACTGGTGAAATATCAGAAGATTTGTTTGCTTCTCTAAGGGCATGATTAATTGGCCATTGTTCTAATTAGTTCAAGAGATACCTGCAATAATAAATAATGAAACTGAGGTGGTAAGAGTTGTGACAAAAGGCCACTATCCATTTACCAAGCTCATCTCCGAGTAAGCCTCCTCCATTAGCTTTACTTGAATTGCCTATTGCTGCTTCATCAGTATTGAGTTTGACAAACCCAGCTTTGGGTGGTTTCTATCCAACAAGAACCTATTTCATGGGTGTCATGACCCAAACCCGCCCCTATGGGTCTAGCACCGTAACCGGCCAGTAATCCGTGATTACCGAAGGCCTACTTAACAGTAATAACAGTAATACAGAGTACAGGGGCTGGCGGAAGCCAAAACAGTAATAAAAGATGTCCAATGAGCTGTGACAGTCTGTATGCAAAAAAAGACTTTTCATACATATTCACATTCAGAACCAAAATAGTATATACATACATATACAATCATCCAGGACAGGGACCAAATCCCTACCATAACAGTACAGTACAAGTCTATACAATATTACAAAACAGAGACAGAAGGGTGAACTGAGACACCCCAAAAAGCCTAAGCTTGAACACACTTGGAACCTCGCAGTAAGGCACGTTGGTTGGCTTGACAAAAAGGTAGTTTAACCCAACGCTCCTAGCTTCGATCTGGTATCTGGACACCTACATATATATATAAACAGTGAGCTAAAGCCCAGTGAATAACATATGCATAAAGAGGTTAAGAATGAATATCCTTTCAGTATTTAAAACAGTCAGTTATAATAGTATATCAGTCATTCAGTCATAGCAGTCATATATGGTACATCCCATAGCAAAATAGTACAGTAGGTCTTAACAGACCGAACAGTCAGTTGATGGCCATCATATCAGTAAACAGTAGTGGTTCCAAACATGGGAACCGACAGAGATCTTTGTAACAGTAGCAGTAACAGTACAGTAACAGTAAATTGCTATGGATGCCACGAATACAGTTCGTAAATAGGACAAACATTCATTCAGTAAGAAATATCATTTCAAAAAGCAGTACAGTTGGTCATTCAGAAAATATTCATGATTGAATATATCTTTACAACATTGTTACTCACAGAGTTCTGGGCTACAGATAGGCTAGTGAGCGTCCTCGGATGCCAACCCTACACAGTTACAGGATGAACACACAGTAAGTTGCACGTTTGGGAAACAATAACTTAGTCCCTATCTGACTCGGTGTGGTTCTATAGCATTATCCTCATTAAGATGTCTTAAACCAGGCCTAGGAATGCCTAGGATGGAATGAGGATGCAAAGATGCACTTTCAAACACTTTTCAAATTTTTGCTGAAACAGGGGTCCCGCTCGAGCGTGGATTTATCCGCTCGAGCGGACATGCAGACAAAAGAGATACGCTCGAGCGTGACTTTTCTCACTCGAGCGGACTGCAAAAGTACTGGATTCATGAAATTCACGCTCGATGGCGCTCGGCCCTCGCTCGAGCGTAAGACACAAGTCCTCGCTCAAGCGTGCATTCCCTCGCTCGAGCGGACTGTAAACACATGCAAAGTACTAGATACACGCATTTCACGCTTAAGCTTTACTTTCCTCGCTCGAGCGGACTGCATGAACTTAGAGTGTACACTCGAGCGTGAAGTTCCCTGCTCGAGCGTGGATCCAAAATCTGGAATTTCCAGATTTGTCTCCAAGCATGAAACTCAACATTTAAAGCATCAAATTCGATCCTTTTGGGCTAATTTTTTGGAAAACACTTTAAAACTCATAATATGACATGTTTCAAAGATCAATTTGCAAAATCAAAGCCCAAGGGTAGATCAATTAAACACAAATTTCAACTCAAAATTCAAGAACATGAAGAACAATGCAAATTTAACACATGCATGGGTTCCTAGAAACTCCAATGTTCTAAAACAAGATCAAATGCAAGATTTAACTTCAAAACATGGTGAGTTCATGGATCAAGACCCAAATATGATGAACATGCAAGTAGAAATTCTCATGAAACAACTTCAAAACTTCAATATAAGGACATGCATGGATGATCTAGCTCTCAATTCAACATTTTAAACCATTCTTGACTTTAACCACCAATTTCCCATGAACCATGCAAGGTACAACTAGAATTCACAAATGAGAAGATGAAATCTCTACCTTAGGTCTTCAATTCCAAGTCTAAAAGCTCAAGTATGCAATCTCTCTTCAATTTCTTCTAGTTCCCAAGCTAAATTTGATGAACTCAAGTTTTCTCCTAACTCTCCCTCTCTCTAGTCGGTTTTGTCTCCAGGAATGAACAAGAATGATGCATCAAAGGCTCCAAGACAATGTTGTAGGTAGTTGTAATAACCCCGACCCTGATTAACGTTGATTGGTACTTAATTATGCCTAATAGTAATTAAGAGGAAATCTGGAATTAATTTGCATGTGTATTGCCTGATTTATGTGTTTCTATCTGTTTAGTGTCGAAATATCTGTTCATGTTTTAAACTTTAATCTGCGAATTGAAAGCCTTATTGGCGCCCGATTCCGAAATTGATTAGTGTTTTGGACTTGTTAGAATATATGTGATTTTATGGTAGGTTCAATTAAAATTTGATTTGGAATGTTTAAATTAGATTAAATAGTGTTAAAATTAATGAATCTAGCTTAATTTCAATTATGCCACTTAGTGGCCCATTACATGAAACATTTGAGCTTCATTACACCACTTTCCTCAGCCACTTGAGAGCCCAAAAATGATTGAGAGAGGAGAGATAGGGGAATTGTGGATTCAACTAGGAGATTGGCTTAAATTGTGGAAGAATTTGGTGGTTGATTGCAAGTTTGAACTTCTAGACTTGAAATTAAGGACCCAAGGTAGGAATTCATCCTCTCATTCATGTAATTGAGCTAGTTCTTGCATAGTTCTTGACCTATTGAAGATTAGAGTCTAGATTTAGCTTTAAATTGTTGAATTGGGTAGTATAACATGCATGCATGATTACAATCTTGCAATTTGAGTTTGTTTTCATCAAAACTTCACATGCATGTTCATACTTTTGTTTTAGTCCATGAATTTACCTTGGTTTTGAGCTCAATGTTACATTAAATCTTGTTTTGGAGCTTTGGAATCCAAGTTGTACTCATGCATTTTTGTTTAAGCTTTGTTCTTGAAGATTTGTTGAAAATGTGTTCAATTGACTCATCCTTGAGCTTTAATTTTACAAATTGACTTTTGAAATATGATATACTATGAGTTTTAAGTGTTTTTCCAGAAATTGGGCTTAAGAGGTTGAGTTTTGGGGTGTTGGATGCTTGGTTCGAACTTGGAAGGCAAATCTGGAAATCCCAGAATTTGGCTTCCTCGCTCGAGCGAAGGATTCCTCGCTCGAGCGACCATCGTTTGTTCAGAGCTCCGCTCGAGCGAATAAATGGTGGCTCGCCGTAAATTTCAAGCTCTCAGGTTTTTGATGCACACAGACGCACGCTCGAGCGAAGAGACCTACGCTCGAGCGAGGAACTGTGTCTCACGCTCGAGCGAGCATCGAGCGTAAAAAATCAGCAACCAGTACTTTTGCATTTTTACAAACCGCTCGAGCGAAGGAGTCCTTGCTCGAGCGAACCCTTTGTTTTGGCAAGCTCGCTCGAGCGAAGGAAGTCTCGCTCGAGCGAGACCCCTATTTTCAGCAAGTTTTGCAAAATATTTTCTAAGTCATATTTGCATCCTCATTCCATCCTAGGCATTCCTAGGCCATGTTTAAGACTCTATAAGGGAAATTCAAGGGTAGAAACACACTAAAAACCAATGACGTAAGTTTTGTATAAATGGAACGTGTGTTTCAAGTATGTGTCGGTTATGTGTTATGTAGGTCACGTGCCGTATTCTGTTTGACCTTTTGGCTCCGTCTGTCTGTTTCAACGCCCACTGTGAGTAATAACTTAGTAAAGATATGTTCAACTGTACTTATTTTCTGTGTGACAAAATGAGATCTGTTTTCTGAAATGATATGTTCTGTACAATGAATGATTGTCCAATTTCTGACATGTATTCGTCACATCCTTAGTATCATGTGATATCTACGGCTGTTACCCGGTATCGGAGGTTCCTTTATGGAACTTATATCTGTCTGCACTCTGTTACCCGTACCGGAGGCCCGCCATGGGGGCTTAGCTGTTCTGTTCTGTCACGGATCCGGAGGTTGCTTCTTGGAACTAGGTTATTCATAACCTTACGCTTATGCATTCTGTTCTGTTATGCTAATGGATGTATCACGTAAACTTAATCACGACTTAAGATTTCTGTCTGTATATGATCTGAACAAGTATGATTTTGATACAATATGAATTGATTTTTTTGAAATCTGTACGAACTCATTTATTGAAACCCCGTTACTCTGTTTATTATTCACTGGGCTTTCGCTCACAGTTTACTATATATATGTAGGTGAGGCGGCACATGACCCAGGCCAGAGTTGACGGCCTTCTGTTCTGTTTTGTCAGTCAAATGTTGCGCCTCCCGAGGAGGTTCCACTTGAAGCCTATTGACATGGCTGTTTTTGTGATCATGCTAGTCTGTATGTGTGTTATGTAAAGTCAGGTTTTGGGAACTATTCTCTGTAAATATTGATGTATCTGACTAGCATGTTTATGTATATAAATAAGTTTTGAGAAGTTCTGTTTCATATACGTTATTACAGCTCATTGGACCTTGCTTATTTTGTATATTTGCTTCCGCAGCCCCTTATTATTTGTTAATCTGTTCAGAGGCCTTTGGTAATCCACGGATTACTGGCCGGTTACGGTGCCAAACCTATAGGGGTGGGTTTGGGTCGTGACAGTAGTGGCCCACTAATGGCAAAATTGGTACTTAATGCAACTAATGTAATTCAACATTATTTAATCTAATTTAATCGCTCCAAATCACATTTCAATTAAACATACCATAAAATCACATAAATTCTAATTAGCATGAAACACTAATCAATTTCTGATTCGGCCGCCGATAAGGCCTTCAATTTACAGTTTAAAACATAAAACATGAACAGATCATTTGGCAGTCAAACAGATAGATATGCGTTTAAACTAATACACTCAATCAATCAGTTCAGAATGTCAGTCAAATCAGTTACTTCATCATGTTCAGTCACAGTTTAGCAGTAATCAGTGGTATTATCAGTAAACAATGGTGAGGGTTGTCACAATGGGTCTCTTATGGGTGTTAACCAACGATAGATGTTGGCATTCAAGAACTTTGGTCATCACATAATGGCCTCGTTTGGAAACTTGGTTATTTTAGTAGGTTATTTTAATTTTTAGCGATTTAGTAGGTTAAAATAGTTGTGTTTAGAAAGAATGTTAGATTTTTTTTATGGTTAGATGTGATATTTGTGAGAGAAAAAGTGAAATGATTATAGATTTGATGTAATATTTTATTTTATTAATCTATTTTATTTTTTAAAATTTTAGATAAAAAATCTCTTAAACCCAACTTGCCAAACACTGCCAACGTGTACTAAAAGGGTTTGGATGGGCGGTGTCAAAACACACAGAATTTATGGACTTCCAAATTTCCCAACAAGTGAGGGGGAACACAAGTCCCCATGAAAGGTCTACTATTGTTGGCACAATTTGAGAGTCGAGAATTTTGTAGTTCTAATTAGCTTAACCTTAGGTGTGTTTATATCAAGTATTATTTTTAACTTCTAATTTTTCTTTACTTTTTGATAATTCAATTCAAGATTGAAAATTAAATATATTAAGTGAAAGTCAATTAAAATCTTTTAATAATTTCAATCACTATCACTTCAATGTTTAAGTGGCTCTTAAAATATAAGTTAAAAGTTTTTAAAAAATTGAAGTAATCTGAAATTTACTGACTAAATTTATAACTAATTATGTATAATGATCATAGTTTCAAAGAACAGAAAATGATGAATTTTATGTCATAATTTTTTCGATCCAATTGTTGTCTATGATTTTGTTTAATATAATATTCATAATTTTTATAATTAAAAATATAATTTAAGTAAAGTAAAATTGTTTATGAAATTATTATTTATATTAAATGAGAAGGAAAATTTGAAATAAATTTCCCGTGAAAAATTGACTTGTGGGAGCATTTCATAAAAAAGTTGGATTTAGTTGTGAAACTTGATAGAACTCAATAGTAATTTTGAGAATAAAATAGAAGTAAAAATAATAAATTTTAAATTTCATCTTATACATATCAAATACTTGATTTTAGTTTAACACTTTTATTGAATATATTTTCAGTTTAAAAATTTCAATATTCAATTTTTAATATTTAGGGTAAATTACAGTTATCTCCCTGTGGTTTCTGACAATTATAGGGACCACTCTTGTGATTTCAATAATTATAGAAATCTCTCTTACTTTTTCTGACATTGTCAAGATTCCCCCCACCTGTTAATTTAGCCCAAACAGTGTTAACTTGGTTGTGCAAATGACCATAATACCCTTTAAATACTATTCATAACCTCAAGGGAACTAAGTGTAATTTACCTATATACTAAATTATCATTTTATTTCTCACATTTTTTTTTTTATTTCCTTGACTTTGTATTTTTTTCGGCTAAATTTTTTTGAACTTTTATAAGTTAAAAAAAATCAACCATTAATGAAAGTAAGAAAGAATATCCATGTTTCTTATTTGAATTAAATTTAATATTTAATTTAATAAAAATAATTTAAATGAGAGAAACAAAGATGGAGATATAGATTTTAGTTGTAATAAATAACAAATTATTTGAGTATTTTATTATTTTCAAATAATTTCTTTCTTCAAGTAAAATTTCATTTTAATTAGATTTAAGAAATGACAAATTTAAATAGTTTATTATTCTCAAATAATTTCTTTATTTTTCATTCCCTGTCAACTAATTTTAATTTATTGTAACGTAATTAGATATTTTTTCACTTTCATAGTTATTTTTAAAAAATTTGCTAATAAGGTGAGAAATATTGACCCATTTTTTTAATATCCATCGACTAGAAAGTGAAAGACTCAAAGATGAAAATTAAAATTTGAGAATAATATAGGATTGTGAAAAGATAAAATGATAAATTTTTTTTTTATATATTTATGAGGTAGCCTTTGGAAAATTTTGTAAGTCAATTCTTTTTATTTATTATAAATATGAAATGTTATTATGTTTTTTTTCTTAAAAAAAATTTAATGCGCAAATCTATATAATAAGGAAAGAAGGTTTTTGAAAACATGTCAAAATGTCTAAGAGATACATTTTGTATCAATGGTTGAGATGATTCCTAATCAAAATTGATGGTCAGATTTGTTTGGCCCAAAATATGTTTCCCGCCCATCTTTCTTCTCTTCTCTCACCACTTCTGTCTTCTTTCATCATTCCACTACTCTCTCTCTCTCTCTCCAGAAAGTATAGCGACTCTCTATCTCTCCCTCTTCTCCCCTCTGGTGAAGGTCTGCCTCTACAACAAATGCAACCCTTCTCTCTCTCTCTACACATCTCATTCTTGGTCCCGCCCCCGCTTGGTCAACGTTTCGACACCCTTCCCTACCGAAGCTATTCTTCAAGAAAGTTCAACAGATTCGAAATACATGAGGTCAAAAACCCCAAGAATAGAGGTACATAGCTGTTTTTTATTTTATTTTTTAAGGTATCCCATGAGCAAACCAAATGGATAGTTGTAGCAAAGAAGCAGTTGGGATGATGGCCCTTCTTGAAGCCCTCAGAAGCGTTTGTTTCAACTTAAACTGGACTTATTCTGTTTTCTGGACAATTCGTCCTCGCTCGTATGTTCCTCTCTCTCTCTCTCTGTGCACTCTTCATATCTTCAAATTAAGACGTTTTTGCCATTATTGCAGGAGAGTTAGAGGTGGTAATGGTTGCAAAGTTGGAGATGACAATGGTAGCTTGTAAATATAAACTTCTTTTTTCCTTCATTTTCTTGCGAAAATAGAGGAAAATAAGAGATGGGTTATGTTAATTGTTTTGTTTTACTGTTTTTTATGTTGTTTTAAGGTTAAGTACTGTTTAGATGAGCAAGTAATTGAAGTGGGTTATAGGTTGATTGGAAGATGGGTTTTACTTAATTTTCTTGCGGAAATGGAGGAAAATAAGAGATGGGTTCTGCTAATTGTTTGTTTTACTATTTTTTTTATGTTGTTTTGAGGTTAAGTACTTTGAATGAGCAAGTAATTGAAGTGGGTCATGGGTTGATTGGAAGATGGGTTTTGCAAAGGAAGAATTGCAGATTGTTTGGAAGAAATTGATGGATCTTGTCAGAAAGCCTTCAGCAAAATGTCCATTCAGTTATATAATTATGGACAAGGGTGGGTACTTGGTAGGTCTTATTTTTAATTTTTTTAATATAAAATCTCTCTCTCACATATAGTAATTTTGGGGAGTAAAATTAATTATGCAAATGAGAAAATTGGCTAAATCTTTAGTGCTCCTCTCTCTATTTGATTTTTTTTTTTTTAATTAGTTGTTGTTCATAGAAAATTGGCTAAACCATTAAAGATATCCTACTTCTTTAATATGATACTTGGCTTCTATTGGAAATTAAATTGTTCAATTTGCTTTTAGTGTACGATTTTTTTTTTAATTTAATATTATCATTTGTAAATGTTTTGCAATAATAGATGAGCATATAATATTTGATCTTAAAATGTAATTTATCCAATTTAATGTAATTTATCATTTGGATTAAAATGTAATTTATCCAATTTAATCTTAACATCATGTTTCTTAAATGGATTTAATTTTTTAAAAGATTTTGGATCTGAAATAATACTTGATCTTCATAAAAATGGATTTTATTTTTTAAATGAGTTTTGAAATGGGTATTGATTTCTTATGATTTAATCAAATCACGAATTTGAGAGAAAATAGAGTGAAGAAAAAAATAGAAAAGTATGAACGAAAGAAGAGACTCATTGCTGCTCATCGCCACTGTCCGTTCCGTGGCTGTCCACCACCATTAAAGAGGAAAATGAAACAAAGGAAATAAAGAGTTTGGAGAAAGAATAGTTAGAGAAGTTAGAGAGAGAGATAATAGGTAGAGAGAGAATGAGTGGGGAAGATAGAGAGAGAATGAGTGGGTGACAGTAAAGAAAGAGTCAAAAAAAAAAAAAAAGAGTGAGTGGGACACATGTAAAGAGTTTTAGAGAATTGTGATTCATTTATCTCTCTTCTTAAATAATTGAAAAAATTAGTGTAATCGAGAACATGTATATTCTCTAAAAATAATAATAATAATAATAATAAAGTCAAACAGAATTAGTATTTTAATTTTTGATTATTTTAATAGATTAAAATAGTTATATCTAAGAAGATAATTAATTTCACCATAACATAAATCATAATTTTATCTCTCCATAAATCATAATAATTTTATGTTAAAAAATGTTTATAGAAAAAAAATTTTGATTGTCAAAGTTGAACCTAAAATTTAAATAAATAAAAAATTTAAAAAAATGTTCCGATTTATTAAGGAGCGTAACATTGTTATAAATGTTTTTAATTCAAAAACGTAACTATCATTTTCCAAAAAAAAGTGGTATCATTAGAAATGTTTATTTATTGAAAAACGTAACTATCATTTTCAACAAAAAAAAAAGCAGTTATGTGGAAAATGTTGTTTTTATGGAAAATGTTTTTTTGGGTTAGATAAATTTGAACTCAAAATTTAAATTGAGTTTGGTTAAAATGTAATATTTTCACAAGGTAAGTAAGAGAGAGAAGGAGATGATGAGGGTGTGTGATTTGTTTAAAGACTAAAACAAGAGTTTTTTTTTAACAGAACTTTTTTACCCACTTCGGTGACTAAACTCACGAGACATATTCTTACAATAAATTACTTTTTTCAGTTTTTACTATAATTTTATTGGGTGTATTTTTATATGGGTAATTTTATAAAAAAAACATTTGAAAGTTGAAATTGGATCTGTATTAATATTTTGACCACAAATTTTTAGCAACAAATTTGATAAATTACATTTTAATTTAATAATTTTATTTTTATTTATATTTTAATCTCATCATTAATTGTACCGTGCCTTCAGGCATGGGCATAAACTAGTATGTTTACAAAACAAAAGAAAAATTCATATTTCTTAAGTTGTTATGATATTAGGTGATGCAAGCATGAGAGAAGAGAACAAATAATAATAATAATAAATTATGCGGTGTTGCTATTGGTTGCAACTTGCAGTGATACTATGAAAAAATGAATGAGAAAATAAATAGAAAAAAAATAAAATAAAGAAAATGGAAAGAGAGGGATAATTTCTTCAAATAGGTATTTTCATATGGGAAAAAAAATCAAATAACTATATATATTTTTAAATTTTTATTCAAACTCTAATTTCTCAAAATAGGTATTCATAAAATTGGTGGTCTTTTTAAAAAATAAAAATTGACATCTTTTATATTTTCTTTTGTAATTTTGAAATAAAGGATTGTATTTAGTGTAAGGTTTGATGGTGTTCAATTTATTGGCTCTTTTTATTTTTATTTTTATTTTAAATAAGATAATTTGTGGTTATTTTGCTATATTTATATACTTGTCATTATAAAGGTTTTGGTTCTATGTAATAAATTATTCTCTTTTTACAATAGATTGAATTTCTATTTATTGTTTAAACACATGTACTGATCTAAGTTAGGTTTAAGAACACATGTAAAATATAATACGTTAATCTCTAATTATTATTATTATTATTATAGATTTATATATTGATGAACCGAATATGACAGACTTAAGATTCTCTCACATTATAAAGCAAAACTTAAAGCATTGAAAATTGTGAAGGATAGAAATTAGCTCGTGTGAGGTGGGCTACCCAATGTTTACAAGAATTAAGGTATAAAATAATACCTTACAATATAACTTGATAACTTGTCAACTTGCCAAATTGCTTTGGCATACATGCATTAGATAGGCTTTGGGCCATACAAATGGCTCATTATCATTGGACCAAATCGGTGGCTTAAGCTCATTGGACAAAATAAGTAGCAGGTTAGTCTATATAAATAGATGTAATCTTCAACTCCAGGAGAAGGTATGCCTAAACCATTCTTTTTACTTGTTTAGTTTCATTTAGATATATGTTATCTAATTTGATCGTCGGAGTGCTCTCCCACCAACAACTACCGATCGGGAGGCACTAATTGTTTTTTCTTTTGCAGATTTGGAATGGTGCAACTCAATTATTTGTTGATCTTTCGATTAATATATGGGACAATTTCTGCCTTCACAAAAACATATCCAAATTATAGAGTAAAATATGACCCAAGTACAAATATATGCAAAATTCAAGGATTGTTCCATGGATCCAAAGAGTTCATTTTGTTTAAAAAAATAAAAAAATAAAAGTCAATTTGTTTTAAATTTCTTTAAAAAAAAATCAAACAATAAATACGTTAGTTTAAATGATAAATTTTACGTTATTTATGTAGTGTGGAAATAAATCTTATGTGAAATTATTAAGTATTATCTAATCAATCGTATTCCTACATTCCCACCCACTGGGGGTCGACCCCCAGTGACGTGGCCAACTGTGATTGGCCAGTTTTGTTTGTTTTTTTTTTTTTTTTTACTTTTCTGCCAATCCCCCTCAGCCACGGGCTGGGGGTCACTGGGGGTAGCCCGCATTTCTCTATCTATAATAACATTAATTTTAGAGATATGGTTTTTTTTTTAAAAAAAATATTTTGTCAATGAAAATTATATTTTTTTATTTAGTTAAATATTTTTATAAATATCAACAATTTAGAAATTTTTTAAATATTGTTTAGAATTTAATAATTTTGTTCAAATATTAAAATAATGTAGGATTTTGAATTTTTTTTATATAAACCTCAAGATGGGTGAGTGAAATTTACTATTTGAATATATAAGAGCAATTTTTTGGGATTTTTGACTTATAATACATCACATCAGCATGACATCAGCATATTCTGTTAAATAAACTAACAGAAGATTAATGGTGGGGGAATCTTAATAGCATTGTTTAGAAACCCAAATTGGACCAGCCGGTCTGACCGGTTGCACCAGGAACCGGGCCTTGTTCCGGTCTGAGAAACCCCCTAAACCCGGACTAAGGCCAAAATCGGTGTAAAATTGGAAAACCGGCAGACCCGGCAATCAAACCAATGACCCGGATCGGGTCTTGAGGGTTGGCCCCCTTTTCTTTCTTTTTTTTTGCCTTTTACTTTTTTTTTTCTTTCTTTTCTTTCTTTCTTATATATATATATATATATTTCAAAATTTTGACTAAAAATTCTTACTTCAAGAGTCCACTCTCATAAGGAGGAGTCTCATTGAAAGCTTGAGGAAATTATGAAAGTTTATTGCTATTTATAGGAAAAGATTTTGTTAGGGAAAATATATGATTCCCCGCAAGTAAATCAATCAATGGGAATAAAAACTAATGCGAAAAAATTAAATCAAAAGCAACACAAGAATTTTTACGTGGTTCCCTCAATGTGAGGTACGTCCATGGGATCGAAATCCGATTCCACTATCAACCAAATAAGTTTCCAAACGATTACAAACGAGACACAAATAGTCTCACAAAACCACTCTTAGGTGAATTCCAAATAATCACAAATAAACAAGAGGAAAGACCTCACCAAATAGATGAATCAAAATCTTCAAAACAAAGTTGTAGAAGACCCAAAATAATAAACCAAGTCAGCTTTTCCAAAACCATCCGAAGATGCACTAAAATAAAGAACCCTTCGAAGCTAAGCAAAGTAGCAGAAAATTCCTTCCAGATTTTGACCAAGCACTATTGAAACTCTTTGTGTAACCAAACACAACACTACACCAATTGATCCAAAGCTGCTGCCCCAAGTCAACCACCAGCCGAATATAATGTTGTAGCTGCACTATATCACCTTTTTTCTTGGGAAAAACAATACCCATAATATATTGTGAATCTAGGATTTTTTTTATCAAAACCTTAGTTATTTCCAAACTGAATTGGGTCACCACAAAATTAGATATAATATATAAAAATATATTATACCTAAACCAAACCAAATTAAACTCTTTAACCAAAAACCAATTGGTCTCAAACTCCAATAAGGAGGTATACCCAACAATTCTCCCCCTACCGACTTAGGTGGAGATATTAACAATACCCGCCAAAGTTCGACACTCTCGACAAAGTCTTAGTCAACATATCTGAAATATTATCATCTGTGTGAACCTTTTCGAGTTGTAACAATTTCGAATCTAACACATCACGAATCCAATGGTATCACATCAATGTGTTTCGATCTCGAATGAAAAGTAGAATTTTTACTCAAGTGAATAGTACTTTGACTATCACAATAAAGCACATACTTTTCTTGCTTCAAACCCAACTCTTGCAAGATTTCTTCAACCATAACTCTTCTTTGCAAGCTTCCGTAATGGCAATAAATTCAGCTTCGGTAGTTGAGAGAGCAACACATTTTTGAATTTAGATTTCCATGCCACAGCTCCCCTTGCAAAAGTCATCAAATACCCCGAAGTAGATTTTCTAGAATCAACATCACCGGCCATGTCAGAATCTGTGAACCCATCAAGCATCGGTTTACCATCCCCAAAACACAAACACACCTTCGAAGTCCCTCAAGATACCTTAGAATCCATTTTACCGCTGCCCAATGTTCTTTACCCGGATTAGAGAGAAAACGACTCATCACAACCAACGGCATGAGCAATATCCAGCGTTGTACAAACCATGGCGTACATCAAAAGAACCAACTGCTGAAGCATAAGGAACTTTCAACATCTCTTCTTTGTCTTTCTCACTTGTAGGACAATGATTCGAACTAAGCTTGAAGTGACCCGCAATGGACAACCAACCGGCTTTGCTTTATTCATGTTGAACCTCTCAAGAACTTTCTCAATTGTATCTTTCTTGAGACAACCAAATTAGTCCCTCTTTGCGATCACGAACAATTTTCATACCAAGAATTTGCTTTGCCGGTTCCAAATCTTTCATAGCAAAACTTGCTCAACTCCAATTAAACATGTTAATCATGGTAGAATCTTGACCCACTTAACATGTCATCAACAACATAAAGCAAAAGAATAATAAATTTACTATCCGAAATTTTTTTCACAAACACATAATGGTCCGAAGTGGTTTTAGAAAAAAACCATTATTCATCATGAAAGAGTCAAATTTTTGTACTATTGCCGCGAGGCTTGCTTGAGGCCATACAAACTTTTCTCAATTTGCAAACAAATTTTCTCTTTTCCTTTCTCCACAAAACCTTCTGGTTGCTCCATGTAAATTTCTTCTTCAAGATCACCGTGAAGAAATGCGGTCTTCACACATTCAAGTTGCTCAACTTCAAGGTTCATACTTGCAGCCATGCCAAGTACAACCCGAATAGAAGACATTTTTACAACTGGCGAGAAGATTTCATCAAAATCAATACCTTTCTTTTGCCCAAAGCCTTTCACAACAAGACGTGCTTTGTACCTCAAATTCTTGCTATCATTTTTCAATTTGAAAACCCACTTATTTTTTAGAATTTTCCTTCCCTTAGGCAACTTCTCTAAATCATAAGTGTGATTTTCAAGTAAGGAGTTCATCTCCTCTTCCATGGCCTTTTTCCAATCACCTTTTTTTGCATGCTCAATTGCTTCTTGGTAGCTCTCCGGCTCCCCTTGATCAGAAATCAACACAAATTCATTGGGAGGATACTTTCTTGAAGGTTGTCGGTCTCTTGTAGATTTTCTCAACTCAAGTTGTGGTGGTGGTTCTTGAGTTGGATGCTCCTCCTAAATTTCTGGCTCAACCTCATTAGGATTGGTATCATCCTCCACATCTTCAATAGGTGGCTCCACATCTCCCCCATTTTCATCATCAACTGAAGATGAAGGAGATGGATCTATATCAATGAGATCACTAATTTTTTGCTCCGGTTGATCACTTTTGCCAAAGCCTTCGATTGTTTGGTCTTCAAGAAACACAACATTACGGCTTCGAATAACTTTCTGGTCGACCGAATCCCACAATCTATAACCAAACTCATCACGACCATAGCCAAGGAAAATGCATTGTCTTGACTTACTATCAAGCTTGGACCTCTCATCCTTTGGAATGTGAACAAAAGCTCGGCAACCAAGCACTCTCAAGTGCTCATAAGACACATCTTTACCGGTCCAAACTCTTTCTGGAACATCACCATTCAAAGGATAGGAAAGAGACAAATTGATCACGTCAACCGCTGTCTTCAATGCCTCACCCCAAAAGGATCTTGGCAATTTAGCTTGTGAAAGCAAACACCTTGTTTTTTCCACAATGGTACGGTTCATCCTCTCGGCAACGCCATTTTGTTGAGGAGTCTTCTTAACTGTCTTTTGGTGCCGAATACCTTGGCTGAGACAATACTCATCAAATGGCCCAATGTATTCAACACCGTTGTCTGATCGGATGCATTTCAATTTCTGCCCTGTTTCTCTTTCAACCATGGCCTGAAAATGCTTAAATACTTCTAGAACTTGATCTTTAGATTTTAGTAGAAAAGTCCAAACTTTCCTTGAATAATCATCAATGAAAGTAACAAAATAAAGTGCACCACTATGTATTCTAACTTTTAAAGGACCACAAACATCCGAATGAATCAACTCTAAAACATTTTCTTTTCTAGAAGCAACATTTTTATGAAAAGAAACTCTATGTTGTTTACCCGCCAAACAATGAACACAAGTTTTGAGATGTTGTAGACACCCCATTTTTGACCGTCCTCAAGACTTGGACGTCATCGTTTGAACACTCGATGATCATCCATATTTGTGTTCGTTTTGAGTTCCCGGAGGTCTCGGTTGCGCGCCTTGCCTTAGGATCTCTCAACTTGACTGTTTTGTGCTTGGTTGGACCAAGGACTTGTGGTTTTTACACCTGAGGGTAGGAAGTGGCTTATTGGCCACCCCCCTTAACCCACCGGCCATGGCCTGAGGCCACCGGCCTTGCTTTCTTGCCATCGGCCAAGTGTATTGGCCGATCGGCACTTTATTTAGTCGGCCGGCCATGGTGTTGGTCGATCGGCCATTTTTTTGCTGGCTGAACCCTGTTCATCTGTTTTATGCAGATATTTTGTGCTAGCTGGCACAGACCCTATCCTCCATACACGTATATGGAGGATTTTGAACCTTTGTTCTAGCTTCTTGAGGAAGCTTGAACATTTTGAACCTTTGTTTTAGCTTCTTGAGAAAGCTTGAACCTTTTGAACCCTTGCTCTAGCTTCTCCAAGAAGCTTGAAACTTTTGCTCTAGCTTCTCCAAGAAGCTTGAACCCTCTTGTTTCTCTATAAGAGAGGGCCTCCATATCCTTTAGAGAGGTTGAAAAATTTGTCTAAGGCACAAGAGATATATCTCTCTTTATATCTCTATATTTTGGGTTCAAAAGAGTGAGATTCTTGGCCCCTTTGCACACCACCTCACAACCACACACCTCCACCATTCATCTAAGGTTCTTGGAGGGTATTTTCAAAGGTTAAAGAGCTGGTTTTTGGTCCAAGAACCTGCTGGTTTTGCTGAGCTACAAGGGTAACTCCTTTTCCCTCTTTATTCCCCATTTTTGCATAAGATTTTAGCCTATTTTGCATGCTGTTTTGAGCTTAGTGTATAACTGATAAAAGTTCTATTTTTTCATGCTTTTAATCTTTGTTTAAGACCACTTTTGTATTTGGGTTTGTTTACCCCCTCTTAGGCCTTGTTTGGCCTCATTTTTGTGCCTTTTTTGTGAGCTTCGGGACCACCTTGTATTGGCCTTCTCACCACTGAAATCCAGAGAGATTTTAGTGGTGGGGATGGTGTTTTGAGGTCCTAAGAAGGAGAGGGTCATCCCCTTTCCTTTGTTGTCTTGTTTACTAGCATATTTGGCCTATCAAAGGTGCATATGTTTATATCATTTGGAGGCCTATTTCAGGCACTTTTTGGTGACTTTTGGGACCTGCCTAGCCTCTGTCCATGGCTGGTTTGGTCCTCTTTTGTTTTCCTCTTGCATGTGTAGAGTAATCCCTTTCATAGCTTATCAAAGTAGCACATCATTCTTGCATGTATTGGCCATGTTTCAGTGGGTTTTTGGCCATCATTTGGCATGCCATGAATCTTTTTTGGCTGGTTTGGTGGCCCCTCACATGCTTCATAGGCTTGTAGTGTAAATCATGCTTACTAGCTCACATTGCATGTTGTTTTGGCCCTCTATTCTAGCACCTTTTGGCTACACTCCAAACATATTTTGTTCATATTTTAGGCTGCCTTAGCTCTGTTTTTAGGCCTCTTGGTCGATTGGTGCTTGCCATGCATGGTTATAGTGTAATAGCCTTGCTTACCTTTGAGTTTTGGGGTCCCTTGCATGTGTTGCTTGAGGCATTTTAGTGTTTTGGCTTCATTGAATGTGATATTTCAGAGTTTATAGGTGTGACATATTCTCATGTTTATCATGCCTTCAATGTGTTTGAGAGTTGTGCTTTTATACCTGTAGACGTCCCCGAACGCCCCGGGAGGATGAGTCCCGTTCTGTTCATCTTGGGCTCACTACAGTTCAGGACTCAAATGTCACGGTTCTCAATTTGAATCAAAGAGTCCAAATCCGGCAAATCGTTTTGAGAAAACAGATTTTTGAAAGAAATGCCAAACATGGACTGCTTTGCCAGATACAGAGTCGCCACCTAAAGATTTTATTTTGGAGAAATTTAGGAAACCTTGACTCGTTTGCCTAAGGCCACGTGTCCGTCATCACCAAAGTTACCTCGGCTCGGGAACTTGGGTACGATTGGGGAAGGTCACTTCATGAGCACCCCCGCTCGCCCGATCAAAGATCGGCCTCTACTAACCATGATATCTAGTTTTGAAAACATTATGCATCTTATTCCGGTTATTAGCCTAGAATTACTATGTAATGCGCACAGCATATAAGTATAGAGCAGGTTGCCTGAATTGGAACAAAACATTTCATATTTGTTTTTGGAAAGATGGTTTGCTACTCACAAGTAGGCTTAAAATGCAGATTTTTCCACCCTCGGGTGGGCTTACAAAACATGGTTTTGCCACTATCTAGTGGGCTTAAAACTCATACTCAATGCATTGTTCCACTCCAAATAACCCAACCTTCACCCACAGGCATTCAAGTAGGTATATCACATAAGCACATAGCCTCATGGTAAGCATGCTATCATGGCAGTCACTCACACACATGCAAGGATGCTAAAGCATAAAAACTTACCGAGTACTCCAAGCCAAAACAGAAGCTAATTAGAAATCATGCATGATCCTAACTATACAAAAATGCCTAATGCAACACATGCAATAATGCAACTAAGATAGGCTCGGCTATTCTAAACATGGCATATGGAATGCTACAGCTAACAAGTATTCAACTTGGAATTGAAATACAATGCAGTTAGTATGATGCGCCGAGCCCGATGCATGCAAAATAGATGAATGAATGCAAACATGCTATCATACTGTATGCTAATTGAAACATGCCCTATTCTAACCATCATAAGCTGGTAAGTAAAAGGGAGAAAGACGTGGGATTGGAAGACATACATCGCACACACGCACACTTATTACAGCATTGCTCTTGCGCAGAGGTCCAAATAAATAATATACAGTCCCAAATGAATAATTACAGTCCGAATAAATATAAAATCCTAATTAATTAACAAATTAATCTACGAAAGCAGTAAATGGCACGCAAATCCATGGACCGCCTCGGCTCTGTTCCAAATGATGAATGATGCATGCTCGGGTTGCTTGGCGCGCAGAAATCCATTGCGATGCCCCAATTAGCCTCTGTCTACAATTAAGCCCGGAATATTGCGCGAAGCCCCAAAAGATTGCCGGTTCTGATTTGCTGCAACAGAGAGCAGGAAAGGGGCATGGCAATGTATTTTCACATATGTATGCTTGACTACTCTTCAGGGAGCGTAGTCCTCGATCCTCGTGCCACCAATCATGCATATCGATGCATGATGGCCGAGGAGTCGAATTGCATGACTTAATATGAAATGAATGTACACATAAACACAACAAGACCGAGACTCCATCATGGATAATCCGGAGTGTCGGTGACCGGGAATTGAGACACGTTCCGTCACTCAAAGTACGAAACGTCCCTCGTTTCCCGTGCTCGGGCTAACTCCTATCCCAAACACAATGCAAATGAGATGGCATGCACTATGCAACTAATATACAACCTAGCATGCACAATGCTATGAAATGGCATACACAATGCATGATGTAACATGGCATACACGATGCTCTAACATACAACCTAGCATACGCAATGCTATTAATTGGAATGGCATACACAATGCATAATGGACTTACACCAACATGAGTGGACCTCAGCCACACTCACATCAGCAGCCATGAGATGAAAATGAGACACTCGAGATGCGTGCACACATGCACGCAAACCGATGACCGATCCTAAGGCACAAATGCCACTCTAACAAGGCATGGCAAGGCATGAAATATGGCATACAAACATGCAAGTTCCAGCACTAAAATGTGATGCAAAATGATCCCGAAACATGGAAACATGGCACCCGATGCATGAGATGAATCCCGAAACACAAAATTAGGCACATGTGTTGACCTATAGCTATACAAAGCATGCATTATTTGATCATGAAGCATAAAGACAGAGCCAAGGCAGTCCCAAAATATGAACATTTCTAGTTCAAAGCATGGCCAAAAGATGCTAGCAAGATGGACTAAAATAGCATGCAACTTTGACTAGCAAACATGGTTTACATGGCATGTATATGAAGCAAGTGAGAACTCATCAAACCAACAAAATCAGTGAATAAAACATGCCAAAACATGCCCAAATAACCTCTGAAATGAAGCCAACACATGCACAAATGATGGGTTCTTTTAGAGGGCATACAAAGGGATTATTAAGCACATGCACATGCATCAAGGACACTTAGCATAGCCAAATAAACTCTGAAAATCAAATATGATAGCCCTAAAACTCATCAAATTGGTTCTGAAATTAGTCAACAAAGCATGCAAGATAGGGCCTCTTTGGAAGGCCAAAAAGACCATCAAGCAAAACAAGGTGAGAGGGGGGGCATCCCCCTCTGCCTTTGAGGCTCAAAATAGTGTGTTAGCCACTGAAAATCTACTGAATTTCAATGGCTAGAAGGCCAAACAAAGCATGTAACAAGGGCTTAGTTGTAAGGCTCGAAATAAGAGGCAATCAAGTATACAAGGAAGCATATGATCTCAAACGAAGGAATACCCTTAATCAAACATCAAGAGGGCCTCAACACAAGACTTTTTATAGTTTATAACAAATCTCAAAAATGTTTACAAGTGAGGCTAAAACATGGTGCAAAAATAGCCCTAAAAGAGAGATAGAGGACAAGGGGCGGTAGCTGGCCTCAAACAGCAAAGAGCCATTCAACAAAATTGAAGAGGGGCTCAAAATAAGGCACTTTTTAGTTTATTGAAAATCTCAAATATGCTCACAAATGGCCCTAAAAGAAAGATAAAGGGCAAGAGGCAGTAGGAGACCTCAAACAGCAAAGGGCCCTTCAACTAAGTTGAAGAGGGACTCAAAATAAGGCACTTTAAAGTTTGGCTCGAAGCCCAAAAATGCCTAAAAACAGGGCTAATATATCATGTAAAATAAGCCCTAAAAGAGAGATAAAGTACAAAGGGGGAGTAGATGACTTCAAACAGCAAAGTGTCCTTGATCAAAGTTAAAGAGGGGCTCAAAATAAGACACTTTACAGTTTGGGTCGGAGCCCAAAAATACTTGCAAATAAGGCTAACCAATGGAGCAAAAAAATGCAAGTTTAAGGGAAATAGGTACTTACCCTTGAAGAGCAGCAAAACTGCAGCTTTTGGACCAAGTTGGTGAACCTTCAACCCTTGCAAATCAGTCCCAAAGTACTGGAATGGATGATGGAGGTGGAAGGCTATGAGTTGTAGTGTAAATGGCCAAGAATAATGGCCTTTTGAGCTTTGGAGAAGAAAGCTATGGAGGATGGAATGTATAAGTCTTAGCAAAATTTTCTAACCCTTGAAAATGAAGCTCAAGTGCTGGCTTTATAGAGGGAGAGAAGCCAAAGAAAGGGGGGGAAAAACAATTCAAAAATGGAGCCAAAAAGGCAGACCCTCGGACAGAGGGTCTGGTGCAAAACAGCTGGCACAGATGTAATGCACTAGGAGGGACAAAAATGGCCGGCCAGGTGCAAAAGGTTCAGGTGGCCGGCCGGCCACCTCCCCTGGTCGGCCGGCCAGTTCAAAAGGTTCAGGTGGCCGGCCTGCCATCTTTTCTGGTCGGCCTGCTACTTTTCCTGGTTTTTCAGGACAAAAAATGGATCTGCCGGAAAGAAAGGTGGCCGGCCAGTGATTGGGAAGTCCAAAGGTGGCCGGCTAGGTATCCAAATTGAAGCCTCGGAAGTTAGCTTTCCAATGGCACAAACCTTGCATTAAAATTCCTCCTGTGCAAAAAGTTATGCCTGTTTTGGTGAAGCCGCGCAGATTCGGTCCAACCGGAGTGAGGTCCTACTTCAATCAACCATATCTCCCCCGTCCGGAATTGGCTTTAGGAGATTCTTGAGTGCAAAATGAAGCCCCGAAAGTCTTCTTTCCAACGGTGGTGGCCTCATAGCTTGATTCCAAGTATGCAAATGAATAGGCCCGATTCGGCGATGGTTGCTCGACTCTCTCTTAACGGTTCATGCCCATTTTCTCCCCCAACTGGATTTCTTCCCTCTTCTCCTCTTTTCTTCAACTTCAAACCTCTAAGCAAGGTGTTTTGAAAGATTTTTCAAAGACTTCATCTCTCTTTCATTCATTTCCACTTTGTCCTTGCTCGATTTACCGAAAAGCGCAACATTTAACGAAATGCGAGCGTCGGAACATTGTAGGAACTTTATTTCAAAAACGTTTTTGAAAGAGAGGGTTTTAAGGTCTAAAAACCATTCAAAATAGCTTTGGTCCAAAATGGGGTGTAAGGTTGAGATTTGACTCTCTCTCCTTGCCGAAGAAATTGAACCTTTGCACTGCACAACTTCCAAAACCATCAGTCGCGTCCAAGTCTTAAAGGCGGTCAAAAATGGGGTGTCTACAATACCCCATTTGTGAGCCATTGCATGAGCTTCATTTTTGTGCACTTCAAGGCATCATCTTAGTCCATTTTGCCACTGTTTTGGGCCTGCATAGGGACTGTTTGGGGTTGGTTTGGTCATTCGAGCATCGCTTTGCATACCTCTAGTGTAATGTGCTTCACTAGTTTCGGTATTTGAGCCTTCCTACATGCATTGTGTGAGTAGTTTGCATGATTCGGAACCATTTTGTATTTCATTTCAGAGCTGGAATATATGCCATTATATGCCATACTTCATCTTTTCAATGCACTAGGAGAGTTGCATCTTGTGCTATGAGTTAGAGCCCTTGCACCTTGCATGTTTGCATGTGTTTTGTTGCCTCATTTCCATCATGTTTAGCCACTGATTTTGGCATGCTTGAGAGCTACCCATGTTAGTGTAAGTCCATCTCACCATGTTGTTGTATGCTTGTTTCATTTTGCATGTTGTTGCATGCTATACATGTTCACATATTTAGGTTGTATGCCTATTGCCTATTGCTTATTGCATGCTTGTGTTGCTTTGTTAAGTTCATCATGCATGTATTACATTGGTCTAAGTATACTTGCCTTAGCATGTTATTAAATGTTAGCCTATTGACATGTTGTTGCATGTTCATCCATCTTGCATCCTTGTTAAGTTACATGCTTGTTTGCATGCTTGTCTTTAAATATTGTTATATGCTAGTTGCCTTGTATAGCATTGTTGCTTGCATGCTCATGTTGCATTAGTTCGCTTGCATGTTTAGGTTGCATAGCATTGTGTGCGCATCCCTTGCCTCTTGAATCAATCATGATAGAGGTTGGGGCCCTTATGTTTTGTGCATTTCATTTGATATCAAATTGCACACTTGGCGCCTTTGGCCATCATGCATTGAGATGCGTGATTGGTGGCCCGAGGGTCGAGAGCCATACTCCCTTTAGTTCATAGCATGATAGGAAGGGTGGTCGTGCATACATTTGGCTTGTAAATTCCATGCCATGCACTGTCTATTCTCTGCTGCAGCAAAAACAGAGTTCTGTAGGAACAGATGGCCGGTCGGCCCTCTTCAGTGCCGGCCGGCTACCAAAGTCCAGCCGATGGCCCCACTTTTGGTCGGTGACCACTTCCTAATGGCCGGTGGTCCTATCTTTTGGCCGGTGACATCCCACAATGTTCAGGGAGTAATTCAGAGGCATCTCAAGGATTTTCACAGTTCTCAGAGATGCAGAATAGTGCAAATAGAGGCAACATGTGGCATGGCAACGAGTTTCCGAGCGAAGCGAATCGAGCATGCATGCATTTGACCCTCTTCCCGAGGCAGCTTTACTACTTTAATAGCTTAATTAATTTGTTAATTAATTAAGGTTTTGTAATATTTAATTAGCTAGAGTAGTTAATTATTTATTTAGTTTGTATTATTCTTTTGGCGCCCCTCCGAGAGAGGGCGAATTTTGTAATAAGCGTGTGTGTGTGTGATGCATGTCTTCCAACCCCACGTCTTTCTCCCTTTTACTTACCTGCTTTCAATGGTTAGTCTTAGGACACGTTTCAATTAGCATACTTATGATAGCATGTTTGCAAACATTCATTCGTATTGCACGCACCGGGCTCGGCGCATCATACTAATTGCATAGTATTTCAATTCCAACTTGAATACGTGTTTCGAGTTGTCGTATTTCACATGCCATTCTTAGGGTAGCCGAGCCTATCTTAGTTGCATTTTGCATGCGTTGCATTAGCCATTGCTAACATGAACTAGGATCATGCATGATTACTAACTAGTTTCTTGTTTTGGCTCGGAGTACACTGTGAGTGTTTACGCTTTAGCATCTTGCATGTATGTGAATGTTAACATGACAGCATGCTTGCCATAAGGCTAATTGCTTATGTGATATAACTGCCTGAATGCCTGTGGGTGAAGGTTGGATTGCTTGAATTGGAACAATTCATTGGAATCCGTGTTTTGGCCTACTTGCGAGTAGCAAACTTCAAACCATTTCCAAACAAACGGATATGCAATGCTTTGTCCCAAATTAGGCGATCTAGTCTATACTTGTTTTGCTGTGCGAATCACGTAGGAAAGATTAGCTAATTAACCGGAATAAGAACACATGTGTTTTTCAAAAAAATAAGATATCATGTTTAGTAGTGGCCGATCTCTGATCGGGCGAGCGGGGGTGCTCATAGCTGACCTTCCCCAATCGTACCCAAGTTCCCGAGCCAAGGCAACTTTGGTGATGACGGACACGTGGCCTTAGGCAACGAGTCAGGGTTTCCTAAATTCCCCCAAAATAAAATATTTAGGTGGCGACTCTGTATCTGGCAAAGCAGTCCATGTTTGGCACTTCTTTCCAAAAATTTGTTTTTCAAAACGATTTGCTGGATTTGGACTCTTTAATGATTCATCGGTCTTGCATTGCACTCTGCGAGATTAGATACAGGACCGTGACATTGAGTCCGAACTGTAGTGACCCCAAATGAACAAAACGGGATTTTCCCTCCCGGGACGTTCGGGGACGTCTATAGATGTGTACCTTTCAAACCGGGTAGAAACTCTTTCTTGAACAAAACTTGTAGCCCCTTTTCACTCATATGGCCAAGCCGCTTGTGCCACAATTCGGTAGAAGTATCATCTTCAAGTGCATTGACAACATATTTACAAATTTTCTCTTGCATCAAATAAAGTGTATGAGTCTTCTTGCACTTAGCCACCACCAAAGAACCCTTCGTGAGCTTCCATATTCCATCACCAAATTTGTTGTTGAAGCCTTCATCATCTAGCTTCCCAGTAGAGATCAAATTGAGGCGAATGTCAGGAACATGCCTCACATCTTTAAGCAACAACTTGCAGCCCAAATTTGTTTCCAAGCAAATATCACCCATGCCAATAATCTTGGATAAACCTTCATTACCCATTCGAACAGAACCATAATCTCCTTTGGTGTGGGTAGTGAAGAAATCAACTCGAGAAGTCACATGAAAAGAAGCACCGGAATCAATCACCCAATTACTCTCTTGGCCCACAAAATTGATACAATCATCTTCACAAACGACCATGAGATCATCGGTAGTAATTGCCGTTGTGTCTTCTTGCTTCTTATCCACAATTTTTTCACGTCTTTTCTCCTTGTTCTTGAGCTTTCGGCATTTCCGCTTCATGTGCCCTTTCTCATGGCAATAATAGCACTCAATGTCTTTTTTTGAAAAAGAACCATCTTTTGATTTGTCACGGCTTTGATCACGACAATGAGGAGTCTTACTTCTCCCCCTTGTTTTGCTTCAGCCTCTCACAACAAATGCTTCTGAATGAGAGGAACCCGCTGATTTTCTTCTAGTTTCTTCATTCAACAAGCTACTAGTGACTTGGTCCATTTTGACAACTCCATCGGGCGCCGAATTACTAACTGTCACAACCAAAGTCTCCCAACTTTCAAGCAAAGAACTAAGTAGCATCAAAGCCTGCAACTCATCATCAAAAATAATTTTCATAGAAGCAAGTTGGTTAACAATACTCTTTATTTCATTCAGATGTTCCAGAATAGGGCCGCCCTCTTTATATTTTAAATTAACCAACTTACGAAACAGAAAAGCTTTATTTGTGGCTGATTTCCTATCATAAAGGCCTTCTAATTTTTTCCATAAATCATGTGCTGAAGTTTCAGTAGCAACATGATGAAACACACTGTCATCAATCTATTGACGGATAACACCAACGGCTTTTCGATTAAGCCTTTTCCACTCATCATCTTTCATATCATCAGGTTTGACACTATCTCCCTCAATAGGCCCATATAAATTTTTACAAAAAAATAGGTCCTCCATTTTAGTTTTCCAAGTTACCCAATTGCTTCCATTGAAGCTAGACATACGACCCACATTCCCCTCCATTGATTTACACAAATAAATAAATCCCAATAAATCGTAGGCTCTGATACCAGTTGTTAGGTAAAATATATTATACCCAAACCAAACCAAATTAAACTCTTTAACCAAAACCAATTGGATCTCAAATTCTAATAAGGAGGTATACCCAACAGATTTTTCAAAGAGAACCTACAAAATTCTATGTGCGATTTAATCAAATTATTTGAATCATATTGATTGGAGGGAGAGTTGAAAATTTCATTTCTCTTCAAAATTAAATCTAGCATTCAATCAATTTGTTTGAAGGGAATGCTAAAAAAATATAATTTCTTTAAAACAAGTGACTTATGACTTTATAAAATATTATTAATAAATACTATGCAACAATTTTTTTTTATTTGAGTATTTATATATTTTTATTTATTTATAATTTATAATTATATAATATTAATTATGACATCCCGGTTCGACCGCTTTGACCCAGCGGTTGAACCAGTGACCCGTCCACCCGGTCCCTTTTTCGGTTCGCTCACCGGTCCGGTTTTCAAAACATTGCTTAATAGTTTCAAAAATAAGGGAGATTTTTATAATTATTGAAACTATAAGAAAGGTCCATATAATTGTCAGAAATCTCAGAAGAGGTAAGCGTAATTTACTCTAATATTTAATTTTTAATTTTTAGTTTTATCAAACTTCTCTGTTTATATCTTTGTTTTTCTATCATGGGGCATGTAGCATAAATTGCTTGTTCATTTTTAATAAAAACCTTTTAAAGGAGAAACATTAAGTACAATTTAAATAGACTTTCCTATTGAAGCACCAATAAATCTTAATTTGTGAACTTGTGCATTAGTTAGCCCTGTATTTTTTTTGTTAAATCAAAAGGTCCTAAAATAATCAGATTGACACATATGTCCTCTTCCATGCGCATTTTTATGTGTTTAATGGTGGCGAATGTGGAATTTTGTTGTGAGTGAAATTACATTTGTAGACATAAAGCGCATTATAGGTATTTTTTGGTTTTCCTCTTTTTGATTGAATGTTTGATTTGCATATGGAAACATTGTCAAGAAACATTCTCACATTAAACATTTCCATGTTAGGGGATTGGAACACTAGATGTGATTGTGGATTTTCCGAAGAGTTGTTCCCCACAAATTCCACATTTGTGTTTTCAACTAAAACCCTAATTAGAGGAACCTCTTTGCCAACGAACCACCTTCAACAATAGCTGATTAATCTCCGCCGATGAGGGTTTGGCATCATTGTCTCTAGAGACATACATACAAACACAGTAAACAGTGTTTGTCGTCGTACATGTCGATTACGCCATTGTCGTAATTTCAAACGTTAACAATGAAAGGCGAAGATGTGTAATGTTTGACACTTTAATTGTTGATGTGTGCTGCAATTTGTTACCTTTTATTTGTATTCGATTTTGGTTTTATGGTTTGAGTCATCGTTGCATGCTCTAATTGGTTGATGTAATGTGCAATGTGAGATTTGGAGTAAATTTAACATTGTGATTTTGATATATGACAATTCACGCACATCGAATGTGTATGATTAGAGGTGATGTTCGTATGGTTTTAATGTTATGGTGTTATGTATTGAATGTTAATAGTCAGAGTTATCTATTAGTTTATGGCGGAAGGGGTATGTTGATATTGTTGTGTGTGTTTATAGTCAGAATAATGCCCTGTTTGGATGTAGGATATGCATTATGTTGTTGTGGTAATTTATACGTGTGGGTGTTGTTAACATCATCCATCCAATGCAAGCAATGGGGTTTTGCGTCCCAACATTGGTTGTGCATGTTGGTTTTAGAGTGAAATTGGTGGGTACGTGGTTATGTTTCTCGCATATCGTACCAATATGTTCAATGTGGAATTATGTTGTGTACTATAAGTGTGTGTCTTGCAATATGGTATTTCATTTCGTAATTTTTGTGATTTATGTTGGACACATCATAATATGCTTAGTGTGTGATGTGGTACGTCATGATGTTTCCCAGAAAAAGCAAAATTGATTCTCATGTTACAAGAAAACAACATCAGCAACTGAAACCCATCCACCGTATATCACTCTACAAAAATCAAACACACAAAAATGAAAATGTAAAACGTTACCCTCTCAATCATTACACTCAAATGAGCAAAAAAGAATCTACTAAAATCATAACAAGGGTAAATGTGTAAACTCCACCCATACCAAATCAAAGGAAAATATTCCTTACCAATAAAATAAGACCAAATGGTTCATAAGAAAAAAATATAGGACTAAATGGATTATCATTTCCTAATTTAGGATTTACCGGTAATTTCTCCTTTATGTTTTTCATAAACACATGTCAAAATTGATTTTTATAAGTGCTTATAAGATATTACA
Source organism: Camellia japonica (assembly GCA_030407325.1). Taxonomy (NCBI): domain Eukaryota; kingdom Viridiplantae; phylum Streptophyta; class Magnoliopsida; order Ericales; family Theaceae; genus Camellia; species Camellia japonica. The sequence goes on from JAPPVO010000036.1 coordinate 174,127,622, forward strand.
TTTTTTTTCTCCTCATGCATAGTTCAATTCTTTGTCTTAATCATAATGAAAAACATATTTTGAAGCTTTGAAAATAATAATTTATTTATAAGATTGCATTTGTTAATAATTGTCTTGATAATGGCTTAACATATAATTTTTGGTTTTGTATTTACACACAGTTTGTATTTGTGATACACATATATATATATACTAGGGGTGTAGGTGCAACAAATTTTAAATTTAAATTTTTGAATAATTTGATAAATGAGAAAAATTGTGTAGTAATTTTAGACAATTTGATGAGTAAAAAAAATTATTTAATAATTATTAGATGTGATAATTACCAGATATGAATGGCATTCTTGAGAAGAAAAAGATGTGGCAATGTTTACACTAGGAAAAAATGTGATAATGTTTACACACTTTATATAACTAGTGGTGGGTGCAATAAAATTCCATTTGCAATTAAATATTTAAAATTTTGAACAATTTGATAAAAGAGGAAAACTGTTTAACAACTTTTGAACAAGAAAACGTTTAGCAATTTAGAACAATTTGATAAATAAGAAAAATTATTTAGCAATTATTGAAAATAAAAAATAGGGTAAATTATATTGATAGTCCTTATAATTTGATTCATCTATCATTTTGGTCACTGTAAATTCAATTGTCTTAATTTTGACATTGAATTTATAATTTTATCTCAATTTAGTTCAATCAATAATAATTATTAGTGTTTTTTTTAACAAAAAATGCGTATATGAACAGTATGTGTTATACTTGTATAGGCAAAATTGTAAAATTGTTCAACTGGGTGAGTTAACCTAAATCATTCAGGCCTAGTTAGACAACCTCCTTCTGTCCAAAAATTCCTGCGAAATGAGAAGAAAAAAAGGAAGAAGAAGGTTCAGTTGGAGGGGTTCACTAGTTTTGCTAGATTTCATGGGCATAAAGATGCAACAGTCAACAAGCATACCTTCAAATCTGTCATCTACAGACTAGCAGCAGCTGCTATAACACATTCAGATCTGTCTGAGGGTGCTACAAGTCCAAACAATTATCTCCTTAAAGAAGCTCAAGCCACTTTACAATTAGGGAAATCTCTTGGCATCAATTTCAATGAAAAAGAAGATGTTGTTCTAAACAAGATCATTGAGCTAGAGCTAAAGGATAAAGAGAGAACCAACAATGAGGGGAAGGCCTGAGAAGAAAGGTAGAATCAAGAAGTTTTATGTCTGTGGTTTGGCTTTAAGTATCAAGAGTTGGAAGCAAGATTGTATAATGCTCTACTGTTGGCAATAGTGTGGTAAGTGTGGAGGAATTAAAGTCAGAATGGTCTTGTGGGTTATAAGCAATTGTAAAGCTAATCTTTGGGTGGCAACAAGTGTTGGTTTAAGCTAGTGTTGTTTCTCACCAACATTATGTTTTGTTCCTATTTTTCTATTTGTCTTTTTTATCCTTATTGATGTAATTTCATATGTAATGTATGTTTTCTTCATCAATAAAGATTTTTTTTTGCTGATAAAAAAAAAAAAAACCCTCAACCAATGTAGTAATCATTTTCTTTTAGAAACCCTAGTCGACGTTGTTAGTTGGACCAAATTAACATAAAATCTAAAACTAAAAGTTAAAATTGAGTTAATTAAAATTATAGGTACTAAAATGATACAAGAGAAAAAATGCAAACTCTACCAATATAATTTATCCTAAAAAAATATTAGGTTAAATTACACACAAAAAATCCTCAGAATTTGACTTTTGTAATAATTTTTTATTTTATCAATTTAAGCACTAATCTTTTGATTTGTTTTCAATTTAAACCATCAACCTATGTTCATTAAATAAAGTCAACAGAAAAATAGAATTTTAATTATTAAACTCAATGTAGGCATATATAAAATATCTAAAAGGTTCTTTTCCATTTGAGTTAAATGATTATAATATCATTTTTTTATCATTTTTATTTAATGAAAATAGTCAGATGATTTAGATTAAAAAATAAAAATTAGAATTTAAATTGGTCAAATTAAAATTTTATTTTATTATAAAGATTAAATCCTAATTTTTTTAAATAATAATTTTCTCAAAATATTATTAGAAGATAAAAAAGTGACAGCATTCGACCCAAATGATATATCTTTTATGTAATAGAATTTTCCTACATCTATTTATTAGGTATATATATTGGAGAATTTTATTATACACACTTTCCTATCATATGCATTATTAATTACGTCATTTTCTTTTTTAGTTATGATTAATTTTCTTATTTAGTTATAAAATTATTTTGAAATACTTAGTTATGACTCTTTTATATTTGATTATAACATTTTTTTTTAGGAAAATTACTCATAAATCCCATATTGAAAAATGTTGCTCTATCTAGTCCTAAGTGTTTTTTTTGTAAACCATTTAATTTTTTTTATATTTGGTATGGTATCTTTGTTTATTATATTGTATAAATATCAAGCAATTTCAATATAACAGAACGTTGATGTTTATACAATATAACAGAACATTGATGTTTGATGACGTTGATGATGTTTTGATATGAACAGCACGTTGCTGATGTTTGATGATGTTGATGATGTTTGTTTTGATAAAAACATATGAACAGAATGTTGCTGATGTTTGATGACGTTGTGATGTTTGTTTTGATAAAAAAAAATATGAACAGAACGTTGCTGATATTTGATGACGCTGTGATGTTTGTTTTGATAAAAAAAAAATATAAACAGAACGTTACTAATGTTTGATGACGGTTGATGATGTTTGATGATGTAATTGATGTTGCTGATTCAAATAAGACTTATTAGTCTACAAAATAAAAGGAAAGACCAAATAATTTAACAAATTAAATTTAAGATTTATTTGTGTTTTGCCTTTTTTTATAATTATAACTCAAAAAATATAAAAATTATAGGCCTTTTTACTAGAAATGTAAAATTAGAAATTTTCCTTGAAAATAACGAACTTCCAAAATCCCTTTTTGTCTATCTTTAACCAACTCCATTGCCGCGAAAAGTGTTGTTCATACCGAAAACCCCGCGAAAATGTACCAAACACCAAGAAACAGAGAAAAACTCATCTCCATCCATGGTAATTAGGGTTAGGGTTTTCGTCTCCTCCTCCTGAACCCTCCTCACCCCCACCACCCTCCTGCAAACGAATCCCTAAAAATCCCAATTCCATTAACAGAGCATACATACATTCAAATCCAAAAGACTCCATTAGAGAGAGAGAGAGAAGCAATGTTCAAGAGCTTTCTAATGGTGACAGCTCGAGAGGACGAGAAAGCAGGAGAAGGAGTGATTATGGAGGGAGAGAATTTATTGAATCCTATTAACCCGGAAAGCAAGATGGATGTGATTCAAGAACTGATTGCTCTGGTCGATTCTGTCCAATCGATCGGAGATTTTCGAAGGACGCAGAGGAAAGAGGCGTATAATCTCATGCGGCGATTGAAGCTCTTGTTGCCGCTTTTGGAAGAGATTAGGGATCTCGATACACAAATGCCTGAGGTGGGTATGATTTGTTTGTGTAATTTGAAGAAGGCCTTCCTTTGTGCGAAGAAATTGTTGAAGATTTGCAATGAGGGCAGCAAAATCTATCTGGTATGATCGATTTCTATGCATCTGAGGCCGTGTTTCGATGTTGGATTTTTGTAGGGAAAATAACGCTCCGTTTGTTTTGACATAAAGTATTTTCTTATCGAATTTTTTTTCCCTTTTTATTTTTATTTTTATTGTGGAAAATGTTTTTTTATTTTTATTTTTATGTTTAGCTGCAACTTTGAAATTTATGTGCTAGTGGTGGTGGAGGCGTAGTGGTGGTGGTTGTGATGTGGGGTAATGGTGGTGGTGGTGGTGGTTATGATATATGTGGGGTAATGGTGAGAGTTTAGTTTGAAAACATTTCTACATTTCAGAAATGAAAACATTTTTTTGCCCAAATAAGTAAAACATTTTCCATTGATTTTCGTTTTCTAGCATGCCAAATGCTAAAAAATATGGATTTTTTTAATTATTTATTTTTACAAAAACTGTTTTTGGCCCAAATAAACTGAGGGTAAGTGGGAAAAGTGAAGAAGTAGAACCTTTTTTATTTTTGTGTTCCCATTTCTTTTCCATCCGCAAGTTCAAGATCAACAACAGCATAAACGAATTAGAAATTCTTGATTTTTGATATCACAGACCTGTTTCTTTTCTAATTCAGGCATTAGAGAGCGAGGATTTCATGATCAGATTTCATTCCGTTTATGAAAAATTGAATCAAGCTTTGGAGGGTATGCCGTATACAGAAATTGGCATTTCAGAGGAAGTGAAAGAACAAGTATGCTTTCCTCTCACATTATTATTAGCTTAATATGAATTGATAATGATGTTGTTATCTTGGTTTTGTTTCTTCTTTTTATTGCATGCTCTACCCTTTTTTTTGAGAATGTGGTAAACCGGTGTTAGGCAAAATTGAAGCTAACATATCCTAACCCTCTCGTACCTATTTATCACCCAACCCAAGGCCTAGAGGCATGTGAATTTAAAATAATGAACTAGAATTTATTATTGATCAAGTTCATTGTCGAACATATAATTTTTACAATAAGTATGTTATTGTGTGTTTCAAGAATGCCATCTTCTCAAACGAAGATAGTGCTTCGAGAAATATATGAGCAGAGAAGTTCGAAGTTGGTTAACAAAAAAAAAAACTATGCAAAGTTTGTATAAAGATTATGTGGCTTTGTCCAAAAATAGAATAACCAACTGTATGCAAATGTTATACAAAGATTATGGGCTTTATCCCAAAATAGAATAACCAACTGTGTAGAAAATTGGCTGACATGTAGGTTGGCATGTAGAAAATTATGGGACTGTTTAGGGGCCAGTTGCTAATAGGTTGACATGTAGAAAATTGGCTAATATTTCTGCAATTTAACTAATATTCATTTGGCTCGAAATATAATTTTAACTCATTTTCCAGGTTGAGCTAATGCGTATGCAACTTAGAAGAGCAAAGAGGCGAACCGATACTCAGGATATGGAACTTGCAATGGATATGATGGTATTGTTATCGACAACGGATGAAAGGAATGCAGACAGTGCCAGCATAGAAAGGCTTGCAAACAAGCTCGCTTTACATACCATTGAGGACCTAAGGGCGGAAACAATAGCTGTAAGGAAGCTTGTTAAAGAAAGAGCACAAAATACAGAAGCTAACCAGCAAATCATCAATCTTTTGAGCAAATGCAAACAAATTGCAGGAGTTGAAGACACCGGTGTTCATGATGATCCTGCTGTGCCTAAAGCTCTTGCAAAGTGCCCGTCTCTGGCAATCCCTAATGAATTTCTGTGTCCCATTACACTAGAAATAATGACAGACCCCGTTATTGTTGCAACTGGACAGGTAAAACCCATATGTGGCAATAAAAATCTTTTCTTCACTGTTTAAATATTCATTTGGATAAAACTAAAATGTCAACTTATTTTTTTCCAATATTTTTGTCTTTTTTGAACTTTTTTCAACTTGGAGCCAATTTTTTTTCTACTTTTGATGTTCATCTCGACTAGAAAAAAGTTGAGTCAAATTTTGAAAAAAGTTCATTAAAGACGAAAATTAGCCAAAATTTGTATTAAAAAAACCTTATAAAAATTGTCTTACTTCTTTATTTGGAATTTAAATTAAAAAAAAAAAAAGAATTCTCTAGTTAAGACGGATCTAGAAAGTAAAGAAATTTGACATAATTTAAGAGCTAAAAGTCCTAGAAAAGGCAAAGACTTCTTCACCTCATGTTTTCTCTTTCAGCAGATTCTTCTGATCTATCTCTCATATTTTATTGAGCACTAAGTAGGATGTTAGTTTTCTTAATTTTACACAAATTCTATACTAACTTCTGGTTTTAATTGTCATCCATTGCAGACATACGAAAGAGAAAGCATACAGAAGTGGTTGGATTCTGATCATCGAACCTGCCCAAAAAGCGGGCAACTTTTGGCTCACTTGTCACTAGCACCAAACTTTGCTCTCCGGAATTTAATTTTGCAGTGGTGTGAGAAGAACAAATTCCCTCTTCCAAAAAAAGATGATCCTGCAAACTTGGAGAGCTCCTCTATGGAACCCAACAATGAGATCTCATCCATGGTTCAAAACTTATCCTCCAATAAGTTAGAAGAGCAGAGAAAGGCTGTGAGAAAGATCCGTATGGTCTCCAAAGAGAGTCCAGAGAGCAGAATTTTAATAGCCAACGGCGGTGGAATACCACCATTAGTTCAACTCCTTTCCTACCCAGATTCTAAAATTCAAGAACATGCCGTGACAGCTCTATTAAATTTGTCAATTGATGAATCAAACAAGAAACTCATATCTAGAGAAGAACCCATTCCATCCATTGTCGAGATCTTGAAGAACGGAACTATAGGGGCCAAAGAGAACTCAGCAGCAGCTTTATTCAGCTTATCGATGCTTGATGAGAACAAAGCGATTATTGGGTTATCAAATGGTATCCCACCATTGGTTGAATTGTTACAGAATGGGACAATTAGAGGTAAAAAAGATGCTGTCACTGCTTTATTTAACTTATCGCTAAGCCAAGCAAATAAGGCTAGGGCCATTGAGGCTGGGATTGTTGCACCTTTACTTCAATTACTTAAGGACAACAATTTGGACATGGTTAATGAGTCCCTCTCGTTGTTGCTACTTCTTGCATCGCATGTAGATGGGAGGAGAGACATTGGACAGCTCTCAGTTATTGAAACTCTTGTTGATTTCATCAAAGATGGGACCCCCAAGAATAAGGAATGTTCAGCGGCTCTGCTTCTTGAGTTGGGTTCAAGGAATACGAATCTCATGTTGGCTGCTCTTCAGTATGGTGTGTATGCCGACGTGGTTGACCTTTCGAAGAATGGGACTAATAGAGGTCAAAGAAAAGCGAATTCAATTTTGCAGCTCATGAGTAAATCTGAACAAATCCCTTAATGCTGTGTTTGGTTGAGGGATTTGGAAAGGGAAAGGGGAAAGGTGTGTGAAACTAGGTGAAATGCATGTATATTTTATTCACATTTCACCAAACTTTTCCCTTTCCCTTTCCAAATCCCTCTTCAAATCCTCCAACCAAACACAATGTAAGGGTTGATGACGGCAATCTGATTTGTAGTCTACCTCGTGTTTGCTGGAATGATAAAAATTGTTGGTAATTGATTGTGTAATTTACTACTTAGTCGCAGTTGATCTTTGTGAATCCTGTCCAAATATATTGTTTTTTTTTTCCCTTCCCCTTGTCGTCTTCTTTTGGATGAAATTGTTATATGTATTAGCATCTTCTTTAATGTGTAGCAAAAATTCTACAACTGTTGCGATGCATTCCTGCTGCTTTTGCTTTCTAAAATATGTGAGATCAAGTTTACAAAGCACTATGAATGAGGTTGAAGCATTACAAAAATTGATCATAAACCATTTGCACTTTTAATATGTTCTGAGCATTATATCTGATTGGACATTGATGAAAACTCGTCCATATTGAAGATTTTTGCAGGCAGTTGGTAATGTTTATGCTGATATGAAAAGGTTTATTGTTGTCCATAAAAAACCTCATAAAAACCATTAGATCTGGTTTTTTTGTCAGCATTTACACAGTATGACTTCTATCGTGCTGGTTTTTTGAGAATCTTTACCTCACTAAATGGCTTGTAAAAGGGTTTAAGACCTGGTTTTGTTATGTCAATAAAAAAGAAAAATACATCTCCACATTTTCGTGCCATGAAATGAAATGAAATGAATTATGTTCTTCAAACCTCAAGAGTCTATGTTCTTAAGAATTTGAAGTGATCAATCTTTACTTGCAAAGCCTCAGTTCTCCATATCTTTATGTTCAAATTGGAATCAGACCAGTAGCTTTGACGGGATCAAGGTAATGATGTTTGCAAACGCAATGTGTTTGCCATTGTAAAATCTGTGAGGACATATTTTCTGAGTACCAACACGTGGCATGGTGATGCCGACGTGTCAGCCGAGGTGCCACGTGTCGTGGTAGTTATGCCGAGGTAATCTCGGAGTTGCCGAGGTTATCTCCGAAGATAACGGAATCCGAGATAAGCGGATAAAGGACAAGAGTCCTAGATTGAGAGAAGACTTCAGTTTGGGTAAAGATGAAACTCTTAGGGTTTATCCTAATCCTACTGGGAGTTCCAAATTAGCAGTAATCCTGAGTCCATTGGAGTTAGGCTCCTATTGGGACTAGGATTGTATTGGCTATAAAAGAGAGGCACCCCCATGGGTCTGGACTCAGGCTCCTATTGGGACTAGGATTGTATTGGCTATAAAAGAGAGGCACCCCCATGGGTCTAAGGTATGCTTTTTATGCTCAAGCTTGTGAGTTGAATAATTGATTATCTTTGAGAGATATACTGACTTGATCGTCGGACTGCCCCCGGGTGGAAGAACCACCGCCGGAGTCTTTTCTTTTTGTGCAGGACAGCAGGGTGCCATCTATTCTGCCTGTGTTCTACAGCTGAATCACTAAGGAGGGCAGTGTGATCAGAAAATCACTCACACAAAATCTATACTTTTTGGATAGTTGGGTTAAATTTGAAAACTGTTTTAACAGTTAGTTATTGGAGTTTAAACAGTAAACATTTTTATGATCATTCTTATAAAACAAAAACCGTGACAAAGCTTCAAGTTTTGAATTGTGTGCTTTATATAATAATATAGATGACAACAAAACGTTGGTGATGGGCCTTTTAACGGGGCTTTTTCCAAATTAAGTCAAATTAGCAACTTAATTCTCAAATTAGGCTAAAACGTGATTGTGAACCACGCTTTCAACGTTTTTGTGCCTATCGCGCGGAAATTTTGTGAAATCGTAAAAGCGTGTTTCCAAACCACGCTTTTAATTAAGAAAGTGTGGTTACAAATCACACTTTTAATTAATTTTTTTTTTTTTTCTGAAAGCGTGATTGTGAACCACGCTTTTAACTGAAATTTTTTTTTTCTTGAAAATGTGGTCGTAAACCAAGTTTTTAGCCAAAATGTAAAAACGTGTTTTGAAAACACGTTTTCAACACCAATTAAAACCACAGTCGGAGGCTTCAGTCACACACACTCACACTCACACTCACACACACACACACACACACACACACTCTCTCTCTCTCTCTCTCTCTCTCTCTCTCTCTCTCTCTCTCTCTCTCTCTCTCTCTCTCATACACACACACACCACTCACACACTCACATATATAATTTTTAATATATACACCACTCACACACTCACATATATAATTTTTAATATATATAAATTTTATTTTATAATTGAGACTAATATTAAATATAATAATAATAATTTATAATAGTAAATAATAATCAACTATATAATTTTTATAATTTTTGTAAATATAAATCATTTTTATATAATTTTAGAAATACTTTTTTATAAATTAAATTGAAACAACCATACATACGTATGTATATAACCTGTCCAAAAGTTAAAATGATAATTATTTTTTATTTTTATTTCTTAACCAAATTAATTTTTAATTTAAAAAAAAAAATTCTAAAAATCAAACCATACATAGCCTAAAAATCTTTTGATAAGTCATTTTTTACGTTGGTAACTTATTTAATTATTTGTTAATTTTACTACATTTTTACCATCTGAGGCATGTTTGGTAATCATTTCATTTTCAGTTTTCAATTTATATTTACAAAAATTTTAAAAACTATCATAAAAACTTGTTTGATAATTTTTTTGGTTTATAAATAGTTGTCTCAATTTGTAAATTTGAGGAAAAAATGTAAATTCAAAAAATGAGTTTACATTGGTTTTTAAACAAAAATTTAAAAATTTTACTAACAAAATTTTTTTTCAATTAATTTTTTTTCAAATAAATTCAAAAAATGAGTTTACGTTGGTTTGAAAATAATTTTTTTTTTCAAAAAAACTCATTTTTTGAATTTACGTTTTTTCCTTAAATTGACAAATTGAGACAACCATTTATAAACTTAAAAAATTATCAAACAAGTTTTTATGATAGTTTTTTTAAATTTTTGTAAATATAAATTGAAAACTGAAAACAAAATAGTTACCAAACATGCCTCAGATAGTAAAAATGTCGTAAAATTAACAAATAAGTAAATAAGTTACCAACGTAAAAAATGACTTATCAAAAAAATTTTAGGCTATGTATGGTTTGATTTTTAGAATTTTTTTTAAAAAAATTTAAAATTAATTTGGTTAAGAAATAAAAAATAAAAATAATTATCATTTAAGGGTAAAAAATAATTATCATTTTAACTTTTGGACAGGTTATATATATACGTATATATGATTGTTTCAATTTAATTTATAAAAAATTATTTCTAAAATTATATAAAAATGATTTATATTTACAAAAATTATAAAATTATATAATTGATTATTATTTGCTATTATAAATTATTATTATATATATTTAATATTAATCTCAATTTTATAAAATAAAATTTATATATATTAAAAATTATATATGTGAGTGTGTGAGTGGTGGGTGTGTGTGTGAGAGAGAGAGTGTGAGTGTGAGTGTGAGTGTGAGTGTGAGTGAAGCCTCTGACTGTGATTTCAATTTGTGTTGAAAAGTGTTTTCAAAACATGTTTTTATATTTTTAGAAAAAAAAATTCAGTTAAAAGTGTGGTTCACAGTCACGCTTTCAGAAAAAAAAATTAATTAAAAGTGTGGTTTGTAACTACGCTTTCTTAATTAAAAGCGTGCACTACAAAAAAAAGCACTTTTGGCGACTAAATTTTTAGTCGCCAAAAGTCTGTTTTTAGTCGCCGAAAGTCGAAATTTTACTTTTCCCGACAAAATTTTTTAGTCGCCATATTTGTCGCCTATATATGGTCGCCGGAGGTATTGGCGACCAACATTTTTTTAGTCGGCAAAAAATAGCTCTTTAGCGACCAACTTTTTAGTCGCCAATAGTGTTTTACACTTTTGAAAATCAGACATTTACCGACTAATAATTTAGTCGCCAAAACCCTCTTAATCGCCGACTAAACGGCTTAGTCGCCAAAATGAAGACTTTTGGCGACTAAATTTTTAGTCGCCAAAGGTGTTTCCGGCAAAAAAAAAAAACCCACTTTTTTTTGCTTTTCCTGAGTTTCGAACCCCAACCGCCCCATATTCCAAACCTTTTTGTATCACACTCCCTCCACTATGCCACTACAACATCACATGAATATATATGCAATATATTTATTTATATAGTATATTAATCGGTATTAATACAAAACTATATATATAAATATAATTATTTTTATTTAATATAATTTATGTAAAAAATAAATTATTTATTAAAAAAAATTTTGGGCCACTTTTGGCGACTAAAACCATTATTTAGTCGCCAATTCTATTATTTTGGGCTACTAATTAATTTTTTGTCGCTAAAAAAATAAGTTCCAATTAAAAATCAGCAGTTTTGGCGACGAAACGTATTTTTAGTCGCCAAAAACGTCCCCTTTTGGCTACTAAACTGAATTTTAGTCGGCAATACTCAGTTTTTAGCTACTATTTTTTTTTTTGTAGCCAAAAACCTTCACTTTCAACGACCAATCTGTGTTTAGTCGGCAAAACACCTACAATCGACGACCAATCTGTGTTTTAGTCGCCAAAACCATCACTTTTGGCTACTAAAATATTTTAGTCGCCAAAAACCGTCACTTTTGGCTACTAAACTGACTTTAGTCTCTAAAACCCCCACATTGGGCGACTAAACTGCCTTTTAGTCGCTAAAAGCCTTGTATTCGGCGACTAAACCCTTTTAGTCGGCAAAAGTCACCATTTGTACTACTTTCAGCGACGAAAATATTAATTTTAGTCGCGAAATCTGTATTTTCTTGTAGTGGTGGTTTGGAAACACACTTTTATAATTTCACAAAATTTCCGCGTGATAGGCACAGAAACGTTGAAAGCGTGGTTCACAACCACGTTTTAACCTAGTTTGAGAATTCCGTCCAAGCTAAACTTAATTTGGAAATTAAGTTATTAATTTGACTTAATTCAGGTAAAGCCCCCATTTAACTGCAGGCCATTAATGAAGCTTCGCTGCCATTTTTTCAAACGATTAAAGCTTCTCCAACAAAACTTCTGAAGGGGTTAACAAAGTGAAATTTGGGCATAACACTAAAATTGTCGCTCTCCATTGGGCTGTCAAATTTTGGCAATTGCAAAATCTTGTGCCAAAATTAGGACAAGATTTGACAATTGTCACAATTTAGCAAGAACCGTTGTCTCTACATAATAGGCCAGCAAATGCCATTTGTAATGGGTTTTTTGTGGAAGAAATAGAACAAATGACATTTACACAATTGAAGCATGGTTGCCAAATTATTACATATTAGTACTGGGTGTAAACGAGCCAAGTCAAGCCAAACTTTAAGATATTCGAGCTTGCCTTGCTAGAAATTAGTTAAGCTCAAGCTGAGCTTAAGTCAAGCTCAAAAAATTGAGCTCAAACTCAGCTCGGTAAATATTTGAAAAACTCAAGCTCGACTTTGATTTTAAAAGAAAATATAAAAGAATGATGCTTATATGAATAATAAATCTCATCAATCAAATTCATAAACTTACACAAATACCACATACAAATAAAATAAATAAATTAAGAAAATATATTTGATATATTATTATCGAATATTAATTTATATACTTGTGTTTACAAACTTCGATCATAAGTAAATGGCTGCCTTATGGTACAGGGTGAATGGAGGTTGGCTATGTGGGGAGAGGTTGATCCTTCTTTTTTTGTTTCCTGCAAAATTATTCATTTGGACACACTAGTAGATGTTTTATCAAGGGTCCTTTGATATTCAAGTTAGAGAATACTTTTTGGAAGAAAACAATGGAAAATTAGGGTTTTAGGAATTAGATTGGGTACCTTCTCATATGGCCTACTTCCCTTATATACTCCTGTGGTCCATATCTTTTAGAAGTGTCTTCTATGTGACTTGTGAGAGTGGTTCTATTAAGCTTGGCCTAATTAGGGGACACCATACGAGACCTTCCATTTGAGTAGTTACTTGATTGTTGGCAAGCGATGAGAGTGGTTCTACGCTTGGCCTAATTAGGGGACACCACACGACACCTTCCATTTGAGTAGTTCCTTGAATGTTGGCAAGCAATTACGAACATGGGACAACTCTAGACCCCATCACATGCCCTTATCCTAGGCCATTCCCTGCTTGGCTACTATTCGATCCACCTGTTCAGTTGGTCGCTAGGCTAGACTATTGGTTTTGGACTAAAGCCAAATTTTTGGGTAAGGTTGCTTTGGCAGGCTAGACATGTGCTATTTATGTGCATCAAGCCTTATCGAGCAGATCTACCAAAATTCAGCTTGATTACTAAATGATCCTAAAAATTGAGCTTTGGTTAATTTATTTTTATGTACCAAATGAACTGAGCTAAAATGTAAACCCTATGTAACACTATCAAAATTTAGGCATCAAGATGCCATTTTGATAATGCTTCATTGGAGATTAGAGATCGCTTGAATGTGGATGGAACTTGGAAGCCTGCAATAGACTTGAAAGATTTGAATTGAACATACATACATACATGGTGTGATATTGCATGTGTAAGGTTTTAGTTTTCGTGATCCAGGCCCAACTATAACATGGGCCAGTCTACACTTGGGCTGTGTCAAACATATATAAACAGGCCCACTCTCAGATTTCCAGCCCAATTTAATTTAAATTTAAATTTTAATTTTATAAATAAAATAAAGGCATATATAATAATCATATAAAAAGACTTGTTGGCATTTCTCTCCTTTGGAGCCAAAGCCTTCTCTTTTGAAAAAAAACTCTCTCTTTCGCTCTCTCTCGCGCCGTCTCTATTTCTCTCTCCTCCCTCATCGTTTGCGAACTCGCTCTGATACTGAAGGGTAAGTCTCCATCCAAGTGCTTTCTATCTTCGATATCTATGTCCGTTCAGAATTCTGTTTTTTTATGCCCAAAAATGTAAATATTTTTTGCTTTTCTCTATCTATATAAATGTATAATTATGGATCTTGCGTTGTAAGTACTGAGAAAATGAGAAATTTTGGATCTTTCGTTGTTTCGATTTTCCGATTGTGTCGAGCACTGGAAAAAATGAGAAATTTTCAGTGGTATTTAGTGTTAATCTGGGAGTGTAAAGTTGTTTTTATTCTAACAATTGGAGGTAATTCCAGTTAAGTGGTTCAATTTGGGGAACTTGTTCATCTTCCTCTGATTTGCTTGAACAAGTTGTTTTCTTTGAGGCTTTGGATGTGGTTGATGATTGTCACAATTGTTCCAGATCTTCCCTGCCTGGGTTAATAGATTTTAGGGCAATTTGAGGTGTTTGAAACCTATATTTCTTTGTGTTGTTGTATTTACGGGAAAAAATTTAGATATTAGATGGAATCGTGTCACGTATTGGCTGACTGAATTTTAATCATTACAATTTGTCTTTTCTCGTGAAAAAAGTGCAAGAAAAGTGCCGGTGAATAGTTGTACTCAGAACTGTAATTTCTTAGTATCTAGAAATGATAATTAACTTATGAAAGTGCCAGATTTATGGGTTTGAGAGGCTTTGCGATTGAGTATCAGCTGGAACATTAATATTTTGATTTTGCATACTTTCTATATTCTGAACCATATTTTTATGTTGTATCTTTGGTTTATTGGCACATCTTGAGGATGTATATTTATGGACACAGGCTACAATGACCAGTATCTAGTAAAACCTGTATGTATGTGTATTTATGTTACTTATGTGTCTCTGACATTTGTTTTAGGAGATACTATGGTTGCACGGCGGGGCTTGTTGATTTTATCTTACGGCTTGTGCTTGTGCTTGAAGGCCTTTGCAATTTTCTCTAAGTTGAGTTAGAAATATTTGTTCCATAATGCTTAATTCTGAAGTAAACAGCAATGTGATGGGCAACAGTGGGGCTGGCATGCCTTCTGACCATAAACAGTCACCGCTACTAAGAAAGATAGCACTGAGAGATGTCCAGAATGATAATAGAACTTTGATACGTAATCATCCAGAAAATTCCCCCATTCTGGGTGGAAAATCCATCACAGATGCAATCAAGGTTTCTGGAACTAAGAGACTCACACCTGAGTGCCCTTTAAGCCCCCCTTTTGGCCCTTCCTCGAGCAAAAATGGTGTAAAAGATCATTTCATGAATGCCCGAAGAAAGTTTGATTCAGAACCAGGCAAAAAAATTCAGGACAGTACGGACAAAAGTGCTGATAACCTTCAATCAAGCTCAAAGCATTCTTGCCACAAGCAACAGGAATTACCTCGACAGCAGACTCAGATGAAGGAGAACAATTTGTTTTGTTCTCCTGTAGTTAGACCAAATCATATGGCTTCAATGATGAACTTTTTGTGTGGTGGATCTCCAGTTCCCATTGAGGTCAACTCAGAGGTCTGTCATTCAACTGATTCTAAGGCTACCAATGATCAACAAAAAACAGAACGGTTTATTCATTTGCAGAAGGTCTTGAAGCAGTGCGACGAGTCTAATCAGAGGGATTATATCCAGAGTAATTCCTTGCCTAATTCTATATAGTTAATAATATTTCTATGTTTTGCCTATATTATTTTGACACTTCAATTTTGCTGTTTGTTCTCCATGACCTTGTTAGTGCTTCTAAATTTGTCGCCGGCTGAACTTAGCAGACACGCAGTTGAGTTGGAGAAAAAAGCAATACAGCTAACGGTGGAAGAAGGTAAGAAGTTGTCACCTGTTCTTACGTTTGTTGCCTTCTCTTCATGAATAAATCTATGTCAGTTTTTCAATAATAGACTTCTTCTAGGAAAGGGATGTTCCTGAGTGGTTTGAAATATTATGTTTCTAAGGTGTAAAATTTGATAAATAATTAAAACTGTGAACAGCATTCAATGGCTTTGCCTCCTATCAGTTGTTCCAAGTAGAAGAAACTCAAATGTGAGATAAATATTTGTTGCTAAGCTATTGATTGATAGGGAAGAAAGGTCTCAAGATCCCAAAGGAGTGTTAGAATCAAAACGTCCAAGTTAGGGTTGATACTTCTTCATAGCATAGAAATTAGACTCTTTTGGACTGTTCTGAAACAACAATGTACTTTATTGGTGGCTGAACATTTCTTTTCGAATTCATCCATGTTTAGTTTTTCTTCTCTGGAGCAACGTGTTCATAAATCTATGCTAGGATTGGAGAGTTTTACTCTAAAGGCAAGTTACACATAATGACAAATTAAGTGTAAATCAGTTTACAAGTTAGGCAAAATTGTTTGCTAAGGCTGGTTCTCGTCACTGTTCAAAACTGTAGTTGTCATTTATTCTTTTATTGGGCTTTTTTCTTCCATGTCATCTATCTCATGAAATTGAAATGATTTACTATTTTAATTAGTTTTGGCAACCAATGGTAATGAGCTAATGGAAAGCTATTGTCATTAAGTTTCATTTTTATTTTTTCTGCTCTATTGCAGGGAAACAGATGCAACGGATGAAGGCTCTAAATATATTGGGGAAATCTGGCCCAATGAACAACCCATTGCTGACAACTAAACAACTGCAATCTAAGAAATGAAAATTCACAATGGCAATCTGTTGCCAATTGGTGATTAACAATGAAACGGGTGATCAGGTTTGCCTCATCTACTTCACAGGGATGAAGTTTGATGTTGATTCCATTTCCTTTTCGGACATCAGCTACTCCAACCCATGTGGCTGCTTGACAACTGTTTTTGTTGGCTTTCCTTTGGAAAAATTATTTCCGAAGCTAATAAAAATCACAGAGCACATTTAATTTATCTGGAGACGCTGGGGGAGGTGCATAGTCTTGTTGGCACCTATAGGTTGTTTCTCTTCAGATGGCAATATGCTGCTCATTATTTTTTAATTACTCTTCGTCAAATGCTGTATGTTCTACAGATTCAAATGAATTAATGTTGTAACATTTTTGTTTTAATTTAACTCTGCTTTCCTAATGTTCCAAATTTTATGATTATGAAATATATTATATCTTTTTACTTTATTACATGCTTCTAATTATAGGATTGTGTTGTTTATTTTGTATGTTTTAGCATTCGCCATGAATGGTACAGGTTTTGTAAAGGAATTAACATCACATTGGAATATTCCTCGTTGAAGATCATTATATCTGATTTCTCATCATCCCGTGTCTTGTGCCAGGTAAATTCTTGATCCTTCCGTAATCAACAATTGGGAAGAATTTAAATAGGCGATGATGGCATGGTTAACACTAAAAATGATTGTTGTTGCCACTTCTTGTGATGATGGCACGGTTAGTCTAATTCTAGAAATGACAATCATGAGCTGTATTGTTAGAATGGTACGATTCGCATCGTTGGTGACTTGAATCATGCGATTCAACTCATATTGCACGATTAATTAGTTTTTACATTATTCTTCACCTTTGACCCCCATTAACAATTTTTTTCACTATCAATTTGGCCAACACTCATTTTACAATCATGAACTGTGTCCTCGTAAAGTCTGGAGTCCGAAATATAAATAAATACTCTTTTTGCTATAAAAAAAAAATTTTAATTACTGTTGCAAACATATTGTTTTAGTTTAGGACCCCAGGACCATGATGAGTATATATGGGATTACTCCTATCAAAGCAACTGGGCTCGATTGAGGGAAAAAAAACTTGCCATATATTTTAATATTTCCAACGAGATATCATTTATCTTTTGTTATTTCAATATTTTTTTTTCTTATGTGGTGGAATATTTGAAATTTTAATGAATTTATATAAACTTTATTGGACCAATTTGTACGTTTTTTTAAAGATAACTTTTCTTGTCATTAGTTATGTTAGTATATTAGGCCCGGTTTGTTTTGGGGTATGAGAGGGCGATTAGAATTAGGATAGTTGAGGGCCTCATTTAATGTGGTGTTTGTTTATAGAGTTGAGGAAGGGACTATTAAGCCGAAGGGCTTAGAATAGGCCTTGCAGATGAGATTCAGATAGGGCCTTCAGGACTTGGTATTAGAAAATAGTCCGGCGGATTAGAAATTTTTTATTTTTATTTATTTTCTATTTTACACGTCGGGTATTTTTTTTTGAACATTAATGTTTAATTTTTGTTAGTTAAATAAAAATCATTATTTTATTATTTTATTTTTTTTGAAATTTTATTTTATTTTTATTTTTTTAAAATTTTTATATGTTGGGCATTTTTTTTAAAACATTAATGTTTAATGTTTTTTATTTTTTATTTGTTTTATTATTTTATATATATATAAATAATTTAACAATTTCCTACACTAGTATTATCAAAACAAAATTTTATTAATCTCTCACTATCAATTCTTTCATTCTACCTGAAAAACAAACGGTCTGATAGCGTTGTAGTGTGTGTATATATTATATTATGCTTAGTGCTGTCCCTCCTCTTTCGGCTACTTTTACCCTTGTACACTCTCCCCTATAAAGGTGGGTCTTCTTTGAAGATTGAAGATACAACATTCAATACATCAATTCATATGAATACACAATTTATTCTTTCTTTCTCTATACATTTATTTTAACGTGGTATTAAAGTTATAAGATTTAGGTCTGTATTTCTTTCTCATCGGCGGACAGCCGGTTGGCAACTTTGCCTTCGCTGCTCGCTGGAGTTTTCTACACATAACTTCGAGTTCTTCGCCATCAACGATGGCAACATACTCGCTGAAAGAGAGACAGACAGGACAAGCTTGAGCCATGGCACCACATTCTCTACACAGACAAAGGTGCCGACACGGCAATACACCTACCGAAGCAACTCGTTCCCGACACGCCTTGCAACTCGGTCCACTCGCCGCCTCGACTCGGTCCGGATCAATGTAAGCCGACTCGGCGTCCTCCGCCTCGCCTCCGGCACACCCCTACTCTTCCGTTTATCCTGCGGCTACGCGCCGCCGCCCATTATGACTTGCTGAAGCTGAGCCTGAAGCGACGCCGCCGTGGCTTCCTGAGCCTGCGCTTCCGCTCTCAGCTGAGCAGATTTTGGAATGAAACTGTTTTCTAGATAGTTTGTGGACCGCTATGTTCATCAAATCCTCTAACAACAGTGGAGTGGTATCTAGTGTTCACTTCCCTCTGCATCGTATTGTCTCAGCTCCCAAACCTCAACTCAATAGCCATAACTTACTCCACTATGGTATGGGTACTCTCAGTCAAACCCCGAATCGACCACCGCCGCCACCACAGACACCCATCGCCACCCCCGCCTTCCGCGCATTCATCTCCAACATCTCCGCCACCCCCGCCTTCCTTTCATATGGTGGAAGCAGAGAAAGCACCTCAGGTCTCTCTTCTTTGTCGAGATCAGCGGCTTTGGAGTCGAGCTTCATAGCCTCCACGGTGAGGTTGGCAGAGTGCTCGATCCAATAGCTCTTTTGAATCTCACGTTTTTCCATGAGCAGCCATGGTTGACTCTTCTACAGGGATGGTGAAAATGGAGGAAAATGGATCTACTTTTTCTTCCTTTTCTTTTATTTATTTCTTTTAATTTTTTATTCTCTTTATCCCATACCCTCCCGTCCATATTCCCCGCTACCCCATGCTTTACTTTTTCTTCAACCAAATGCCCACCTTTATTTTATTTTCTATTCTTTTTTTTTTTCCCATCCTTTGCTTTTATCACGTCACATGTTCCTCACTCTCTTCTTTTCACTCCCCTGTTCCCCACTCTCTCCTCTTTGATTTCAAATAAATTTTTATTATTTATTTGTTTTTCTTTATTTCTTTATTTATTTACTCTTTTTCAAATCCCGCCTTTTCCTATTTTACTCTTTTCTTTCCAACACAAAAAAAAAAAACCTCAGCTTTTTCTGCATTGCCATTCCTACCATCCGGGTTTGCACAACACACTTACTTTATTCATATCAGGGATCCACTCCGATCATAATTCTACACCAACACAAAAAAAAAAAAAACAAAAAACTAACAACCACACATTTTTCATTTCCCTTCCTCTACTCTGCTGCCAGTCTCTTTTTCTTGCTTTTATCTTGGTGTCCCATGATAGCCCTACCTCAGCACTTCCAAGTCCACCGAGCAAGTTGCCTCCCCGCTGCTCCTCAAACGCAGCGTATGGCGGACCTCCAAATCGGAACATGATAGTAACCTTCCGTTTCAGCTCCTTGTTCTCTGCCTTCATCGCGTAAATCCCTGCTCATGCATCCTTGTACATGCGCTGCAGCAGAAAGAGTTGGACATTTAACTGTTGTACCTCACTTGTCTTTCTCTGCAACCGGTGAGACAAGTTAGTGATCGCAGTCATGGTCTTCACACATGACTTCAACGTATAATGGTTGGCATCAATGTCCGATTGAGCTGCCATTATTTGCTCCACTGACGCATAGGAAAGTTCAGAGGAGTCAAAGCAGGAACAAGGGCGCTTGGTCCCGGGGCTTGGTTGCAATTCAAGGGCGACAGAACTGGTTATCTCTATTGTAGACTCGTTTAGGTCTGGAAAAATGGTGAGCGAACTACAGGAAGATGAGGCCATATTAGAGGCAGCACAAGCAAGGGATTGCAGAGTGGACGAAAGGGGTTGCAGAGTTCGTCGCTTTTGGTTTGCTTTCAATCTCTAACCAGCCTCAGCCTCGATGCAAAGACGAAGAGGACAAAACGAGAGCGAGAGTCGAGATAGTCACGTGAATCGCCGCGTGTCCGGCGCGACTTTTGATGGCTCGCCGCGTGTCGATGCATGACTTTTAACGGCAAGGCGCGCTTTTTTAAGGCGAGATCGACATATATATATACATCTTTGTATGTATATAGACACGACCACACAGTGTCTTTTACAACGGTCTGACACGACCACACAGTGTGTTCTACAACGGTCCGACTCGATCATACAGTGTCCTTTACAACGGTCTGACACGACCACACAGTGTTTTCTACAGCAGTCTGACACGACCATACAGTGTCTTCACCAACGGTCCAACACGACCATACAGTGTCTTCTACAACGGTCTGATACGACCATACAGTGTCTCATATCCTATTTTATTTTATTTGTCAATTTATTTTCACGTTTTGTTACTATCTCCAAACTCAAGTTGGTTGGTATCTATCCTCCTTGAGTTTGAGGGGGGCTGTTAGTATATTATAGTGTTGTAGTGCTGTGTTAGTGTGTGTATATTATATTATGCTTAGTGCTGTAGGGCTGTCCCTTCTCTTTCGGCCACTTTTGGCCCCTCTGTACACACTCTCCCCTATAAAGGAGAGTCTTCTCTGAACATTGAAGATACAACATTCAATACATAAATACATATGAATACACAATTTATTCTCTCTTTCTCTATACATTTATTCTAACAAGTTATACGATTTAGTAGTTTATTATACATTTATATATTATATAAAAAAAGGGGTAAATTATAAATACATCCTCTGAGGTTTGCTTAAAGTACAGATTGTTCCTTATGTTTGGAAAATTACAAATACCTCATTGTTAGCATTTTTTATTTAATGGAATTAACTAAAAAAATAAAATTCATAATTGCTCTCTTATACAATAATAAAATTACCTTAAATTATTAATTGAAACATATTTCTAATATCATTAAAAACTATTAGTAATTGACTTGATGATTTATTAATAAAATGGACGATTTGTTATGAAATTAGAAATCTTAGGGGGTGGAATGTAATTTTCAAAATCACAGGGGGCAATTTGTATTTTAATCAAACCTCAGGGGGTGTATTTGTAATTTATCCTAAAAAAATTATTCTTATTTATATAATATGTGAGATAAATATCATTCAATGAGACATTTTGGTTATGTTTGGTTTGTATTTGTGAAATAATTTTGAAAAATAATTTTCTATAAGATTTAAAAACTTGTTGGTTGTATGTTTTACAACTAGTTTAGGAAGTCTGGAGAGATGATTTAATCTTTCTTTCTTTTTTTTTTTTTTGTAATTGAATAGATGGCTATAAAAGAAAAAGTAATTGATAAATATATAGAATGTGAGATGAGAGATGAGAGAACAAGTGATTAATTAATTTATAGTAGAGAGAAAAGTGATTTTGAATTTTTTTTCAAAAATTTTCAACCAAACAAAATTTTTAAATTGTTTTTCAAAAATTATCTCTCACGAGACAAACCAAACAAAACCTTTAGGCCATGTTTGTTTG
Organism: Camellia japonica; assembly: GCA_030407325.1. NCBI lineage: Eukaryota > Viridiplantae > Streptophyta > Magnoliopsida > Ericales > Theaceae > Camellia > Camellia japonica. Next base: position 174,149,754 of record JAPPVO010000036.1, read on the forward strand.
GCTATTTGGGAAGGAGGATTGGATTAATAGTCACTAAAGAATATTTGGTTGGGAACATGAGTGGGGATGATTAATTAATTTATAGTAGAGAGAAAAGTGATTTTGAATTTTTTTCAAAAATTTTGAATCAAACAAAAATTTTAAATTATTTTTCAAAAATTATCTCTTATGTTTGTTTAGTTCTTTGGGAAGGAGGGTTGGATTCATAGTCCGTGGAACTCACCTAAATAATTTTTGGTTGGGAACATGAGTGGAGATTAACTATTCCCTTGGACTAGTAGTCCCTCCATGTGGTAGGATTAATAAGCCATGGTAGGGTTGAGATTATAAATTGAGTGAAGGAATTAGTGAAGTTTTCAATGATTTTTAAGCAAAAATTATATTTTTTAGAATAAAATAAAAAATATAATATTAAAAAAAAATACTAAAACTTAAAAAATATTAATTTTATATATTAATACTATTCATAGTATTACTAATCCAGTGGTGTACAAACAAATACTTTTTTTAACATCTCTAACCTAATACAACTATATTAATAATTTTCTCACTCAATCCCACCATACTATTAATCGCCTCCAACCTAACAAACATAGCCTTGGGGATTTGACAACAATGAACCTGGGGCTGAATTGTAGAAGGCCACAAGTCGCAGCCTGCAACCCTTGGGCCTAGCCCGGCCCACTTTTGAAAGGAAGATCCAGGAATGACTTTGTAAAGTGGACTTTCTTGGCGCAACTTCTTGTAATTAAGGTCCGTCTGGGTGTTTTTTTTTTTTTCTTTTTTTTTTAAAAAGAAAAAAAAAATTTGTTTTGGGAGTTTTTTTAAGTAAATCCCTTTTCTAAAAGTTCTATTTTATACAGCTTTCGTTTGGAAAGTGGGTTGATTTTTTACCTTTTTGACTTTTTTGGCTATTTTAGCCTGGTTTGGGAAGGGCTTTTGGCTTTTTTGACTTTTTTTGTGAAAGAAAGAATGTAATGATTATAGATTGGATGTGATGTTTTATCTTATTGGGCTAAAATAGCTTATTTTGTCTTATATGGCTATTTTAGTCCAAATCTTGCTTCTCAAACGGAGGCAATCCAAAATGTTTTAGATTATTCCATTAGGTCCTACTCATTATTATATAAAGATCAAAAACCCCTCAAGCCCAAACCCATGTTCATTATCTTTGAACCAAATAACAGTCTCTCTCTCTCTTCCAAAAAATCACGGAGAAGATCTCCCAACCTTTCAAAATCCTAAACCCTAGTCATCAATTCCCTATTTTCCTTCTCATCATCTCATCGCGATGTTCATCGTCGCTGTGCCTTTCTTTGCCAAAATTGCCATTGTCATCTCCATCTTCGCCGAAATCACCATTGCTGACCACATGTGGCAACCAAACCATCGAAATGGTCACCAAACGTAAGTATTCATCACCTATTTTCTATACAAACCCTTAAGTCTTTCTGAATTTGCACCAATGTGTACATATCCCTTGATTCTATTCATATATTGTGTGGAAGCTCATGTTATTGTTGTTATTCTCTTAATCGTGCGATTATTGTTATTAATACTATTCATGATTGAATGTGAACCCCTCACTCCCAATTATATGATTTTTTTCATGAAAAAAATTACAGTAATAGTTGTTATTGTTGTTATTAATGGTAGTGAACATTCACATGGAAAACACAATTGTGGACTAACTCACTTGTTTCAATTGTTGTTATTGCTATTGTTATTGTTGTTCTGATTTGAACATTTATAGTCGGCTTAAATTGACCACCCACCTATTAATGGCTGTGAACATTCATATCATATGGTGTTTGATTATGAGATTTATTTTCATTTTTGTACTCTCAGTAATTTGTGTGAGTATTCATATTATTCAATATATTTATGTGCATGTTGACACTATACAAGTCATTTTTATTTTAAACATGGTTTTATGTTGCTATAATTATGGCTTAATTAGATTTTTCTAAAGTTTAACATTATTCACAATATGGATCATGTGAACGTCATGTGTGAACATTCACATTATTCTTATTGCTAAAATAATTGTTACATGGGTTTGGTCAATATAGTTATGTCAATGTTACTATTGAACAGTATGTAAATGTTTCTTTTGTGTTGAGAAATTATGTTCTTGTCTATATGATATACTTTGAAATCAATGATATGTTGGTGATGTCTTGGTGGCCTATCCTGTGAATAAATTTGTTATATGATTGTTGTGGATCTACCTATTTGTATGATATATTGTGAACATTCACATCAAGCTAACCTCCAAATAATAAAGTGTCTTCTAATTATAGTTCAATTTTGATGTAAACCTTAATTACTGATTTAAGTTTAACTATTTTGTGATGTTAACAATTTAAATGTTCATATAGACATTCACTAATGTGCATGTGTATGTAGCAGATGTTGCCTTAAATTTCGCACAAAGAGGAATAGAGAGAATTATCATGTCAAAGACGATAACATGCCGACAGAGAGGAGCACCCACATTGACATGTGTTGTGTTAACTACTACCGATCAAATATTACAGGCTTAATTAAATTGTTGATGAGCACCAAGTTCTCAAAGGCTTAGTTGTTTTTTATAATTAAATTATCAAAACATACAATCACATCACTCTTTTTATTTTCGGTAATGCTACATGCACCAACTAGTATACGAATTAGTACATTAACTAGCATTATGACATTATTATTGGCCCACCTATTATACAAATTATAAATATCTAAAATCTTAAAATTGTGCAACATCATCTATTAATATGTTAATTTGTATATTAATTAATACATATAGTATTATTCTTTCATTTTTTAACATATTTTTTTATAGAAATTTAAAAAATTAATTAAAATAGTCACTTTCAAATTTAAATTTAAATTTAAATTTTACTGTATAAACAAAATAATATTTTAAACAAAAACTCAAATTTAAATTTAGGAACCGAGTTCCCAAAATGAAAATGTTGAATGGTTAATGAAAACAGATCTATCTATTGGTGTGGCCAACCTCGTCTGCGGTCCATTCTAATCTCCTCATCATCATCATCAGAGATAGAGAATCTTTGCTGCATTCACACTATTCCCTGAAAAAATCCAAAAACGGAGAACACATTTCAAAGACGTCTTTACATACGTGTCGCGTCACTAGAGGTCCACGTCATGGCCTCGCATAGGTGTGGTCGTCAGGCAGTTCAAGATAATTGCCAAAACATGGATAACGAACCCTCTTCGCATGGCCTTCTCATTTTTTTTTCAACGATTTTCCTTTTTCTTTCTTCATTTTTTTTTTTAATGTTTTGGGTAAATTACACTGAAGTGTTTGGTCCATTAAAATAAAACGAAATGAACAATCGCTCCATCAAAATATTTATTCTCTTATTTAGTTAATTAAAAAAATAATGACAAAATATATTACAAAATATAATCATCATTTACTATTTTAAAAGAATGATCATTTCATATTTGGTATTATATTTTTTTTTAAACCTCATGAAAGGTTGGTGTAATTTACTTTTATTTATTTATTTATTGTGATAATTACAAAAAAATTATACAATTTATTTTTGTAACAAATATCATGAGAGAGAGTACGGTGAGAGGAAAGAGAGAGAGAGAGACATATATAGAAAAAAATATAAAAAATTATTGTAGAGTTTTTAGGATTTGAGAACTTTTTGACCATTTATCTCAAATATTTTTCTTATTCTTTTAAAATTTGGGGTCCGAGGGACTTTAACTATGGGAAGTAGCTCCTCAATATTACATCTTTTTCATATCCCCTAAAGACTCTTGTAAGGGTGATTTAAGAAAAATGTTTGAGGGCCACAAAATCAGTGGCTTAAATGGTTTAAAATTGTCAAAACGACATCGTTTTGACAGTTTCGAGCCATTAAATTTTGGACCACCAACCATTGCTGGTGATTTAAATAGTTCATTTCCTAAGTCTCAAAAAAAATAACTTATATGTGAAACACTAGTTTGATCAAACAACGATAGACATACTAACAAATCATATTTTGTTTTATGAAATAGATGATAAATATGAATTCAAATTACCACTAGTTTGATCAAACAACGGTAGACATACTAACAAATCATATTTTGTTTTATAAAATAGATGATAAATATGAATTTAAATTAAAAAAGGTAAATTATAGTTTGCCGCATTTATATTTGGTCATTTTTTCACTTTGGCCCTTTAGATTTGTTTTTTCTTACTTTAGCCTTTCATATTTTAAGTTTTTCTCAATTTATTTGTAAAGTTAACTTGTGTCCAAAATTAGACAGAAAATGACAAATTGACAGTCATATTACCTAAAAATATTTTATTATGTATAACTCACACATTTTACATAAACTCAAAATTTAATATAATAATATATTTTTTATGTTATGTGACAGGTGTGATATTTTATATTCTGTTTAAGTTTGAACCAAAGTTAGCTTTAGGAGTAAACTGGGAAAAAAAAAACTTGAAATATTGAGGACAAAAGTGAAAAAAAAAAAAAAAAAAAAAAAAAAAAACTTGAAGGCCTAAAGTGAAAAAATAATCAAACATAAAGGGACAAAGTGTAATTTACCCAATTAAAAACTATCTATTTTATAAAATAAAAGATTTTGTTAACAAGTGCCCAGAATATTAAATAAATATTTATTTCTTCTACTGTTATAGAAAGTAGAAAACAAAAAATAAATGTAAAGAATTAAAGATTATTATTTTTTTAATATTTATATATAATGAGACTAAAATGCCATTTTTCACATTTCACTACATTTTTTTATCTACTGTTTTTTTTTCCTGAACTTTTTCATCTCCCACGCGCATTAAAAAGTTACTCTTTTGACATTTCATATTATTTTTTTTTCACAAATTAACGAAATGCAACAATAATTATCTTTTAATTGAAGCTAAATTACACTAACAGTCCTTATAATTTGAGATTGTGTCACTTTGATTTCTGATTTTTTAATTGTGATATATTTGATCATGAATTTTGAATCTCGTTCTAAATAAGGACAATTGAAGATATTGTTACTCTATTTGAAGGGCAGAGTTGTCATATAACTTATTTTGTGTTGGTTAACTTATTTTTTTTTTAATGAATAATGTTAGAACTTTTTTAGTTATAAAGTTTTGTTTGATTTGATTTTCAAAATCATTTTTCAAAATTTTTTTTCTAAGAAACAAAAAAAAATTAAAAACACATCATTTTTTTTATATACATAATTTATCTTTTGAGAGGATAGAAATAATATATAAAATATTGTTTTCGTTAAATTAGTTTTTATTTTTTCAAAAGTAAGATATGTCGACAACTTTGATATCATTATTAAACTAATCCATTAAATCAAAAAAATTCAAAACTAAAAATATTTCATATATTAAACATATAGATTATATATTAAAAGCCTAATAATCATCCATTACATGATAACAATTCAAAAATATATGTTAACAACAAATACAATCATCTATTATATGATAATTATCCAAACATATCAACAAAACAATCACCCATTACATGATTATCATCCAAACACATACTAAAAATTAATTTGGTAAAAAATAAAAATGGGAAAGATTTTTCATTTTTATATAATTTTATCTTTAGTGAGTAGAAATAACTTTTAAAAATTTAAAAATAATTTTTTAACATTTATTTTTGTCAAACTAATTTATATTTTATCAAATTGACAACTTTACTCTTAAAATTAAGCAATAATGTCTCTAGTTATCCTTATTTAGAACGAGATTCAAAATTTAGAATCAAATATATCATAATTGAAAAGTCAAAGACCAAAATAATATAAATCTCAAACTATAAAGACCGTTAGTGTAATTCACCTTGATATAAACAAAGTAATAGTTCTAGATAATGAAACTCTATGATGAGCTCATTTGGTGAAATTTATAAATAAAAAATTATATTTTTTTGACAATTATTAGCTTAATTTTTTTATAATTTAGTTATAAATTTATTTGGTATAATTTTAAAATATGTAAAACAATTTGACTTATTTGGTAAAATAAATTGTCACATAATTTTTCATTTTATAAATATTCAAAAGTCTTGTCCATATGGTTCAATATGCTATTAATTAAAAAAATGTAAACTTTAAAAAAAATATAGGAAAATATCAAAAAGGTATTTTGGTCAAATTATAAAAAAATATGCTTTAATATTATACATTTATTGTTTTTCCTACCTTCTATAATAGTAGAGAAAGTTAATACTCATTTAATACATTCTTAACAAGTGCTTTGTTAACAAAACCTTAAAAGAAAATACAATAAATTAGTATATTTCTCGATGTCTAATCAAGTTAATTTTTTACATATATATTTTTCTTTACGAGAGTTATGAGATGAACGGTTTAAATCACCTTCGTTGCCTAAATAGAGCTCATGAAGTGAAGTTTTGAAAACTATTGCCAGGATGAAGTCTAGAGGCCCCTTAACAAGTGCCTTGTAATCTTTTTTTTTTTTTTAGGTACATCGGAATAGGAAAGGAACAAACAGAAACTAGGCCCTAGCTCCCTCCTCGGAGAGGTGGACAATGTCCGCAACTAACAGACGACAAATTTCCTGAGGAGGATCAGAAACTATTAGCAATTCAGCTGGTTGGCTTTCCCCAAACTTTGCCATTGCATCTGCACATATGTTGGCGTCCCTCTTGATATGTTGAATTGAGCAGTCACAACCTGTCAAGATGATGCGAGCATCTTCCACAATGCCTCTGAAGGGGCATCTTTCGCCCGGTTCTTCACTCAAAAGATGAACCACTTGCTCCGCATCAGTTTCAATGATAACTTGATTGAAGCCTCGTTGAAGGATAATTGTAAGCCCTTTATAGACAGCCCACAATTCCGCTTCCAAACTGGTGCATATCTCGAGTCTACCATAATAACCACTAATCCATGATCCGCGTTCATCCCGAAAAAGCCCACCAAAACCACCCCCTCCTCCACTCCGGCGAGTGCTACCATCCATATTTAGCTTGATTTTTCCTGCATTAGGACAAGGCCACACAGTTAGGCTCTTAAGATTAAGTGGTTTTGTAATGTCTAATTTGAAGGCTTGGTCTATTGCCTTAGCAAAATTGGTTATACTGTTCACACATTCAAAAAGAGAAGTACTTTTGTGATCAAAAACCCATTTGTTCCGATTTTTCCAAATGCTCCAAGTTGTAACAAGAAACAAAAGTTGGATTTTGTTTTTCCCTTTTATGTTCCGAGAGAACCAATATTTCCAAGACAAGGGGAGCATATTTGTGTACCAATCTTGTCCAAAAACTGCACACCAAACTGTAACATGCCCGGGGGGTACCCGCGCGCGTTAAACAGTTCGGACCCCCGAGATCTCTTTGATCTCAATGTCTCACGAGTGCAATGTGAAACGTAGATGAGAGTCCAGATTTGACAACTTTTATTAAAAATCCATTTTATTGCAATTTTGTCAAAAATGGACTGCGTCATCAGAACTCAGAGTCGCCACCTAATATTTTGGGAAATTAGGAAACCCATGACTCGGTGCCAAAGGCCACTGTTCGTCGTAACCAAGGATGCTTGGCTCGGAACCTTAGGTATGAGAGGGGAAGGTCAATAATGAGCACCCCCGCTCACCCGATCAAAAGATCGGCCTCTACTAAACCATGATATGACTTTTATTTTCTTTATATGTTCATGTTCTGATTATTGAATAAATCCTAAAATTTACTATGTGAAGCATACAAGTATAGACTAGTTTGCTCAAATTGGAACAATTCAATTTCATGTTTGTTTTCCGAAAAGGGTTTGAATTTGCCACTTGACAAAATGGGCTTAAGACGTACATTTATTGAATTATTCCAATCCAGGCAACAAGCCTTCATCCACAGGCATTCAAACAGTTTATCATTTAATCAAATAGCCACATGGTAGGATGCTAAACATAATAAGAAAATCACACACAAATGGGATGCTAAAGCATAAAAACTCACAGATTGACCGACGTCCCTCGAACAGCTACAAAACAAAGTTAGTAAAATATGCATGATCTTATATACAAAATCCTAATGCAATTCACTCATGAGATGCACTAAAGATTCGGCTTCTAGAATATGGCATGTGAATCATCTCAAAACATACGATAGCACACAGAATCACAGAAGAATTGATTAAATCCACACATGTAAATGTAGCCGAATCTTAATGCATGAGACATAAATGTAAAGCATGGATATGCATGGCATGTCAGATATATACATACACACAGTTAGGGAAAGCGATAAAAGAATAGGATAGAAAGAAGCGGGGTGGGGGAATTATTACAATACTTGAATTATTACAGATTCGAATAAAGGAGGAGGGAGAAATAATAAAATAAAATAAAACCTCACACCACTCAAAATCAAAATTAAATAAAAGACTTCATCACTGGCACATGTCACTCCTTTTCGCGTGTCCCGGGTTCCGCGACATCGCATGATTCACATTTTCTGGATTCAAACGGCAAACCAAGGATCGGATTTGAAATCTGACTAGCATGGCTTACAAGGAAATCATGATTGGATGTGGCAAATTTCAACCCTAGCTGCTTCCATGAGGATCCAGCTCTCTTCATGTCAACCCCCTGACTATGTTGAATTCAAATGGATCCTTGAATCATTTATTCTTTAATGAAAATCAATCCACTACTTTTATCATGCAAGCATTATTTACAGGGACATTATTCACACGAACACACACATCTCTAGAGAGAGAAAAGGTGGTGGGTCTCTTTGTAGAGAGAGAGAGAGAGAGAGAGAGAGAGATGGGTATCTCTCTAGAGAGAGAAAAGGTGGTGGTCTCTTGCATGAGAGAGCCGAGAGAGAGAGGAGAGTGAAGAGATTGGTCTTTGCATGTGGGTTGCATGGTTTATGGAGAGAGCCGAGGGAGAGAGAGAGAGAGGTTGGATGATGGGTGGCCACGGTGGGTTGTGTATGGGATGATGGTGGTGTGTAGCTCTGTGGTCTCTAGAAAGAGAGAGGGATAGGTGGGTTAGAGGGAGTTTTAGAGAGAAGAGAGGCAAGCTGGGTGTGGGTTGCATGGTTTATGCATGGGTGCATGTGTTATGGCCAAGAGGGAGAAGAGAGGAGAGCTAGGTGGGTTGATGATGTATGGCAGTGTGTTTGGAGGGGGGTGAATCAGTGAGTGCTGCGTGTGCTGCTATGGTGAGGTCCGGTGTGGTGAGTTTGTGGGTCGTGGGTTGAGGGGTGCTGGTGTGTGTGTGCACCGTGTGTCAATGGCTGCTGCCGTGAGGTGTTAACCCAGAGAGAGAGTTGGCCGAGGGAGAGGAAAGGGAGAGAGTGAGAAAGCTTCCGTGGGTTGATGATGGATGGGAGGTGATGGGTTTAGAGAAAGAGTGATGGGTTTAGAGAGAGGAGGGAGAGTTGCCGTGAGATGGTGCATGGGAGGTGATGGGTTTAGAGAGAGAGTAATGGGTTTAGAGAGAGGAGGGACATGCATGAGGTGGTGGCTTGGTGAGGTATGCCGAGTATGAGAAGCAAACTGGGTGTGTGATGATGCATGGGTGTGCATGGTGAAGTGGTAGGTGGTGGGTGTTGTGAAGGGGGTGTGTGATGTTGCATGTGTGTGCCGAGAGGTAAGAAGGGAGAGAGTTTAGAGAGAGAGGGAGAGAGAAGAGGGAGGCCACGGTGGTGGTGGCTGTGCATGCATGGTGTGAAGCTGTGTGAATGATTCATCCTCCTCCGTGTGCATCTCTTCCCTCCCGAAGGAGAGCCCCGTCTGTGAGACCCAAAAAAAACAAAACACACCACTCCAAATCAATTCCCCACCCCTTCTTTTATCATGCACTTCCTTTTTTTTAAACCAGTGAATGGATGGCCCTTAAAATAAAGTTCAATTCCTCCTTTTCTTCCCCACTTCCTTCACTAAACATCCATTACCGAGCATTATCACCATTAGTGCCCTCTCCACCAAAAAACAAACACAATATCATCATAGAAATTATGCACTAAAATTATGCACCACCTATAACATTATGCACCACCGCCCCACCTTCCTTTTCTTTTTATTTTTTTTTATTTTTTTATTTTTATTATTTTTATTATTTTATTTTTTATATTTATTTTTTATTTTCTTTTTTTTTAAAAATAATTGTCAATCATAAAACACACTTAAAAGATATGCACACACCTAATTTAATACACACATAAAAAATTATAAACACTACAAATTACCAAAATATTAGTGATGGCCAAAATGGGTGAGGATGGTCAAATAAAATGCCCAAGTCTTAGGGCCGGTCAAAAGGGTGTCTACAGTTGCCCCTCTTTGACAGAGCTCGAAGTCATGAAATGACGTGAGTGAATGTCAAAGCCAGAAGACGACCCTTTTGACAAGGCCGTAAGACTTGGGCAATCACACAAAATGCAATGCATGTGGTTGAACCCGAAGGTTGCCTACGTATCCCTTTGCAAGGAATCAAACCAGCGTAGTTCAGGGGCAAGATGCAAATGATATGCTCAAAATGCAGTTTGAAAGTTGGACTTACACGCTTCGCGAAGCCGGTTTGTTGAGAATTCATCATTATGCAAAAGAGGGATGACCTCAACCAAGAGAAATCAACATCCTAACGCGTCTCACGCGAAAGGAGGAAAGATGGTGTAAACAACAGGCGCACCTGATGTTTTTAACCGAGTGACTCAACAACCTAACGCGTCTCACGCGAAAGGAGAAGGGGTGGTGTAAAACAGACAGGCGCACCTGCTGTTTTTAACCGAGTGAATCAACATCCTAACGCGCCTCACGCGGGAGGAGAAGGGGTGGTGTAAACAGACAGGCGCACCTGCTGTTTTTAACCAATTTGGGTGGCCATGGATGCCGCTTTTCTGATCATATTTACAACTTTCCCTATTTTCCAACGGGGTGACAGACTAGGTTGGTTCAGTTTCCAGAGTTGAGGCGCATACAAGCTACCTCAACCTATGGGGCTGCCATACAGATTTCAAGCCGAGAATGCACCCCTGGATGCACCTCTGGGTATTTAAACCAGACTTTAGTCTCGGAAATCCCGAACCTTTTGCGTTCTAGGCCTCGGCCATTCGAACTCTAGTTTCCACCGTCGCAGTTGGTCTCTAGGAACTCATTGCAATCACAGGCGGTGACTATACCAGACACCTAAGTCGTTCGGCACGACAAACACCAAAGGAATTGCACCTTTAGAGGATTTAAGGTCTCCTAGACCGTTGAAGTCGTTCGGGCACGACAAACACCAAAGGAATTGCACCTTCAGAGGATTTAAGGTCTCCTAGACCCGAAAAGAACATCAGGCGCACCTGCTGTTTTTAACCGATTGGTAATCCTAACGCGTCTCACACGAGGAGAGGAAGTGAACTTGAAATCCAAACGCGTCTCACGCGAGAGGAGGGTAGTGAACTTGAGATCCAAACGCGTCTCACGCGAGAGGAGGGTAGTGAACTTGAGATCCAAACGCGTCTCACGCGAGAGGAGGGTAGTGAACTTGAGATCCAAACGCGTCTCACGCGAGAGGAGTTTAGTGAACTTGAGATCCAAACGCGTCTCACGCGAGAGGAGTTTAGTGAACTTGAGATCCAAACGCGTCTCACGCGAGAGGAGTTTAATGAACTTGAGATCCAAACGCGTCTCACGCGAGAGGAGGAAAGTGAACTTGAGATCTAAACGCGTCTCACGCGAGAGGAGGGTAGTGAACTTGAGATCCAAACGCGTCTCACGCGAGAGGAGGGTGAGTGAACTTGAGATCCAAACGCGTCTCACGCGAGAGGAGGGTAGTGAACTTGAGATCCAAACGCGTCTCACGCGAGAGGAGGGTTGTGAACTTGAGATCCAAACGCGTCTTACGCGAGAAGAGGAAAGTGAACTTGAGATCCAAACGCGTCTCACGCGAGAGGAGGAAAGTGAACTTGAGATCCAAACGCGTTTCACGCGAGAGGAGTGTAGTGAACTTGAGATCCAAACGCGTCTCACGCGAGAGGAGTGTAGTGAACTTGAGATCCAAACGCGTCTCACGCGAGAGGAGTATTTGAGATCCAAACGCGTCTCACGCGAGAGGAGTATTTGAGATCCAAACGCGCGGCACGCGAGAGGAGTATTTGAGATCCAAACGCGTCTCACGCGAGAAGAGTATTTGAGATCCAAACGCGTCTCACGCGAAAGGAGGAAAGTGAACTTGAGATCCAAACGCGTCTCACGCGAGAGGAGGAATAGTGGTGTAACCAACAGGCGTATCTCAACGTATTTCATACGAAGAGAGGGAAGGTTTTAACCAAGGAGAATGACAATGGTAGAACCAACGGGCATATCTCAACGTATTTCATACGGAGAGAGGGAAGGTTTTAACCAGAGAAAATGACAATGGTATAACCAACAAGCATATCTCAACGTATTTCATACGGAGAGAGGGAAGTTTTAACCAGAGAAAATGACATTGGTATAACCAACAGGCATATCTCAATGTATTTCATACGGAGAGGGAAGGTTTTAACCAGAGAAAAACAATGGTGTAATTGAATGATTTTTTTTTTTTATATTTTTTTCAAAACATCGTATACATATACATACCATATACAGACAAAATACATACGAATACAAACATAGACACAGACATGTGCATACGGTACACATATATATGATATATACACAGACATCTACAATATATATAGGTATATACGACACAGACATATACGGACCTATATACAGACATATACGGAGATATACACACGTGGGAATATTCCGTTTGCAACGTCAGTGGGAAGATGCCGTTACTAAGAAGGCATATTCTATTTGCTGACGTCAGCACACGCACGCAAAACACGCAAAAAGAAAGGAAAAACACAAAATGCATGGACATGGGACACGGGGTGTCGAACCCCTGACCTCAAGCTCGGCCTCCGAGTCCTTAACCACTGAGCCGCGTCACTCTTGTGACAACATATACAAACAAATATATATATATATATATACTATACAAGACATGTACAAAAAAACTCAAAAACAAAACAAAGAAACACTCGATGTGGGGTTCGAACCCCTGACCTCGGGCTCAGCCTTTCAGCCTTTAACCATTGAGCCACACCACTGAACCCAAGCCACTCATATGACCAAAATGTTCAAACAAATATCTATATTACATAGCTATACAATATATATACATATATGCATACAGAATTCTCCCGCGTTTCTTGCCGCATTTGACACACGGGCTCTGCTTTTGTGTCGGCTGGCCGACAAAAGCAGCCCCCTCAGTTTGCAAACCTACCTCGACCCTCTCCCTCTCTTTGTCCTTCTCTCTCGTCTTCTTCTTCTCTTCCGTATCCGCCTTCTTCTTCTTAACCATTCTCTTCTTCTTCCCCTTCTCCATTACTCTTCATTCTTCCTCCGTCTTCTTCTTGTTCTTCCATCGTCCTCCGCCTTCTTCTTTTCCTCTTCTATTTTCTGCCACTCTTCTGTGACTGCCTTCTTTCCTTTTTCTTCCCATACATGGCTTCGTCTCGCCCTCTCTCTCTGTTTCCGGATCTTAATGATCCGTCGAGTTCCTCTGGGCCAAGTGGTCCTGCTCTTTCATCTCAGTCTTCCCACCCTAACAGTTGAGCAAGTGCTGGCTGCTCAAACTGATATTGATGCTAACCACCTCACGCTGAAGTCGTGTATGGAAACAGTGGCCGCGGTCACTAATTTGTCTCACCGTCTGTAAAACAGAACGAGTGAGCTACATCGGGTTAATGCCCAACTTAATCAGCTTCAGCAGATGTATAGGGATGCACGAGCGGAGGTTTGTGCGCTGAAGGCAGAGAACAAAGAACTGAAACGGAAGACTACCTCCATGGAGAGTAGAGAGGTAAAACGACAGACCATTTGTCTGGACCAGTTCGGAGCGCCGGCGTACTTTTCCTTTGATGGTCGGCGAAAAGTCAACTCTTTTGCCGGAAACATTGAGGCAGGGCCTTCGAAGGCCGATGACAAAAAGAGGAAGAGCTCGGCGACGGAAGAGCCGAGTAACTGAAACTGGCATGTGGCCGGCACCGGCGAAGAAGAAGAAGAACAATGATCTGTTTTTTTTTTTATTTCTTTTCTGGACTTTGTATTTTTATTTTTTTTATTTTTCTGGGTTTGTTTTTTTATTTTTTGTATTTCTGGTTTTTTTTTTTTTTTTTTTTGTTTATTTTTTTTTTTTTGTATGGAGTCTCTGTAATCGGGGATGTCCTCCCCTGACTGTATAAAAAGTTCAGTTTTGTATCTCAATGGTGTGACTGGCATATCACTTTGAGTTTGAAAATACTTTTGTTTGAATTTGAAATGGATTGAAATTTGAACTCTGAATTGGACATTGATTCATACTGACTTGAATAAAAACGTAAGAAAACAAACGAAATAAAACAATCCAAACACAGACTGGTATGAAATACACTGACTGGTATGAAAGAAACATACTTATACACACTGATACACACTGACTGGACTGGTATGAATACCCTAACTGGTATAAATACACTGACTGATACGAATACACACTCATATATACTGACGAGATGACTCGAGCGGGGGAGAAGATAGAATCACTGACTCAACCATGCCCCTAATTCCTTGCCTTGATTGATTTTATTTATTTTATTTTATTTTTTTTAAAAAAATGTTTTGATCAACCTGAGCGTTAGATTAGCCTACTTATTCCATTTTCTGTTTTGAAATCATGTAAGCTAAATTGTGAGCACTGAAAATTTTCCTTTTTCACATCCAAAGAATGGTCCAAGTTTGGCAAAAATGGAACAATTTTCGAGAAAAATTAGTCAACTTCATTCAAATTAATCAAAACTTATTTTTACAAATAGCCACTACTCAACTAACATGGAATCAACCATTGGGGTGCATAGTCCCAAACCAGGTGCATAGTCCCAAACCAGATAATTAAAGGTGATATTCGAACCAAGCCAACCAAATCGAGCCAAACCGAACCGAATGAAGTCGAGCAAAAACCGGACCGGACCGAACCGAACCGAACCGAACCGCCAAACCGAATCGAACCGAACTGAACCAAGTTAAATCAAACCAATTGAATTGAGCAGAACGAAGATACACCAATCAAACACGGATAGGACAACCAAGTCGACTAAAGACACACCAAGCAAACATGGACAAGATGAATGAGTTGAAAAATTATTAGGGCCGAACTTCGAGATGAAGCTACCTACGTATCCCAAAGATAGGAATCAGGCCATCGTAGTTCGGGCTGAGGTTCACTCGGGTATTGACACTCTCTTTTGTGCTCTAACTTTTGCCAAAGCCGCCTTTCAGGTTTTCAACCTTGCGAGCTTTTCATTTTTTTTCATTTTCATCATTTTTTTTTTATTTTCATTTTTTTATCATCATTTTTTTTTTTTTTTTTTTTTACTCTAACTTTTGCCTGGGTCGTCCTTCCGAGTTTTCCGCCCAGCGAGCCTCTCAAGGGTTACTTTCATTTTAACTTGTCCATGTTGATTGGGGAATCTCTAAGCCAACTATAAGAACGACTACTACACTTGATCAGTAGATATGATGATGTAGGGACTAGGCTAATTGGGTCTGAATTTGCCCCTAGTGTTGCCCCTAGTGTAGTGGATAGGAACTCGACTGTCCTTCAATAATAAAATTCATTCTCTCAAATTCTGGGTTTGGCCTTTCTTGGCGGTCTTCATTGGGAAACGATTCAGTTTTAACTCTTTGATCACATCCAACCTTTTGCCCCTAGTTCAAGGGCTGCTTCAAATCTAAATCACATCCGATCTTCTTGCCCCTAGTTCAAGGGTTGCTTCCAATCTGAATCACTGGCCCTACATAGTTTTGGCTAAGGTTCACTCGGGTATTGACACTCTCCTTTTGCGCTCTAACTTTTGCCAAAGCCGCCCTTTCGAGTTTTCAACCTTGCGAGCTTTATATTTTTCTTTTTATTTTTCTTTCTTTTTTTTTATTTTTTTCTTTCCTATTTTTTTTTTGTGCTCTAACTTTTGCCTGGGTCGCCCTTCTGGGTTTTCGGCCCAGCGAGCCTCTCAAGGGTGATACTTTATTGCCCCTAATTCAAGGGCTACCTTCATTTCAGCTATGCAAGCCTCACACTTTTGCCCCTAGTTCAAGGGCCGTTTCAAATCCAAATCACATTCTCTGCCCTGAGTTCAAGATCTGTTTCCAATCTGGATCACATCATTGCCCTTCCAATCTAAATCATATTCGACCTTATTGCCCCTAGTTGAAGGGCTATCTCCATTTGAATCACATCATGGCCCCTAGTTCAAGGGCTATTTCTAATTCGGCTATGCAAGCTTTACACTTTGAATGATCATTGAATACTTCGAATCAAGGTTTGAAAGCTAAGGAGCTAAGGAGGTCGGACCTTGAGTCAAGAGGGATCCTATGCTGTATAATCAATTCCAGGCACGTCTTCATAGGACCACGCAAAAACAGTTTTTGAAATCTTTTCACAAAGTGACTAATCACTCGTACTCTTATGAAGACAAGATAGAACCAATTTGGACCAAGCCAGGATCCTTCTCAGTACCCACTTTAACAAAAATGATCTCATTCATCAAGGGCTTAGCACACCTCTCTTCCTCTCAGTTGATCAAAATTTGCAAATCCCGAGGAAATTCTTCCTCTTCGTTTTTATCAGAGTTTTGGAAAAAGTTTTGAAAAACTTTGATCAACGTTATGATTTATAGGCACAGAAAAGTAGGCAGACTCTATGGCATTTTTTTTTTGTTTTTCTGTTTATTGAAAAGAGACTATGACTCAGCAATGACACAGACTCAAAAGAAAATGATAAAGAAGACCTAGACAAGACATAAATGTCTAGGTTAGCACTCTCGAAATCAACAGACTCTGACTCATTAGGCTGACTCGAGCCTGACTCTAACTCTACAAACTTGGTGGAATCAAACTTAGACTCAATACTCAATTCAGAACTCAAATAAAACCATTTTCAAATTGCCAGTCAAAGTGTGGGCCAACCACAACACTCAAAATAAAGCTCGTACAATCAACGGGTAGTCACTCCCCAATCACAGAGATGGTCGAAATTTTATTTATATATATTTTTTTTGATTTTATGTTTTTTTTATTTTTGTTTTTGTTTTTGAAGTAATGGTGCTAAACTGAACAACCTGAACCACTCATTCGAATTTGAGAACCCCTGTATAGATCCAATACATTGCACATAACACATAGTAGGAAAGAGAACAAACACCCCTATGGAGGGTAAGGTTATCCTGTCCTAGCTTTTGAAATGATCTAGGGTTCACTATTCAGACAAGTGGTATCACATATCCTAGAAATGGGAAAACATCCTGTCCTAATTTGAAAGGTACTATAGCTCACTATATGTACAAGGTTAGCTCTACTCTAAGGGTTGAAGTCAAGGTGACGTTACCAAAGAGTCCTTTGGGTCATAACCAATAAAGATCCCAGGAAATCAGAAGAGTCAAATAGCCTCTCTTCGGAGTCTGAGAACCTTAGATAGCAAAGCTAGATAGCAGGGCTACATAGCAAAGCTACCCTTTTGACAAATCTCAAAAGGTTATAACACAAGGTCCTCTAAAGTATCGTAAAATAGGTGTAGTGTCACAAAAAGCTTGCCTGTGCTCCCACCAGTATCTGGGCAACACAGGAACTTTAAGTGCACCAATGCATGCAATGCAATAAACATATAATTGAAAATAAAAGTCATATCATGGAGTTCGAGTCAAGGTTTCATAAAATCCCCAGCAGAGTCGCCAGAAACTGTAACATGCCCGGGGGGTACCCGCGCGCGTTAAACAGTTCGGACCCCTGAGATCTCTTTGATCTCAATGTCTCACGAGTGCAATGTGAAACGTAGATGAGAGTCCAGATTTGACAACTTTTATTAAAATCCATTTTATTGCAATTTTGTCAAAAATGGACTGTCATCAGAACTCAGAGTCGCCACCTAATATTTTGGGAAATTAGGAAACCCATGACTCGGTGCCAAGGCCACCGTTCGTCGTAACCAAGGATGCTTGGCTCGGAACCTTAGGTATGAGAGGGGAAGGTCAATAATGAGCACCCCCGCTCACCCGATCAAAAGATCGGCCTCTACTAAACCATGATATGACTTTTATTTTCTTTATATGTTCATGTTCTGATTATTGAATAAATCCTAAAATTTACTATGTGAAGCATACAAGTATAGACTAGTTTGCTCAAATTGGAACAATTCAATTTCATGTTTGTTTTCCGAAAAGGGTTTGAATTTGCCACTTGACAAAATGGGCTTAAGACGTACATTTATTGAATTATTCCAATCCAGGCAACAAGCCTTCATCCACAGGCATTCAAACAGTTTATCATTTAATCAAATAGCCAATGGTAGGATGCTAAACATAATAAGAAAATCACACACAAATGGGATGCTAAAGCATAAAAAACTCACAGATTGACCGACGTCCCTCGAACAGCTACAAAACAAAAGTTAGTAAAATATGCATGATCTTATATACAAAATCCTAATGCAATTCACTCATGAGATGCACTAAAGATTCGGCTTCTAGAATATGGCATGTGAATCATCTCAAAACATACGATAGCACACAGAATCACAGAAGAATTGATTAAATCCACACATGTAAATGTAGCCGAATCTTAATGCATGAGACATAAATGTAAAGCATGGATATGCATGGCATGTCAGATATATACATACACACAGTTAGGGAAAGCGATAAAAGAATAGGATAGAAAGAAGCGGGGTGGGGGAATTATTACAATACTTGAATTATTACAGATCCGAATAAAGGAGGAGGGAGAAATAATAAAATAAAATAAAACCTCACACCACTCAAAATCAAAATAAAATAAAAGACTTCATCACTGGCACATGTCACTCCTTTTCGCGTGTCCCGGGTTCCGCGACATCGCATGATTCACATTTTCTGGATTCAAGCGGCAAACCAAGGATCGGATTTGAAATCTGACTAGCATGGCTTACAAGGAAATCATGATTGGATGATGTGCAAATTTCAACCCTAGCTGCTTCCATGAGGATCCAGCTCTCTTCATGTCAACCCCCTGACTATGTTGAATTCAAATGGATCCTTGAATCATTTATTCTTTAATGAAAATCAATCCACTACTTTTATCATGCAAGCATTATTTACAGGGACATTATTCACACGAACACACACATCTCTAGAGAGAGAAAAGGTGGTGGGTCTCTTTGTAGAGAGAGAGAGAGAGAGAAGAGAGAGAGAGATGGGTATCTCTCTAGAGAGAGAAAATGTGGTGGGTCTCTTGCATGTCTTATGGAGAGAGCCGAGAGAGAGAGGAGAGTGAAGAGATTGGTCTTTGCATGTGGGTTGCATGGTTTATGGAGAGAGCCGAGAGGGAGAGGAGAGAGAGAGAGGTTGGATGATGGGTGGCCACGGTGGGTTGTGTATGGGATGATGGTGGTGTGTAGCTCTGTGGTCTCTAGAAAGAGAGAGGGATAGGTGGGTTAGAGGGAGTTTAGAGAGAAGAGAGAGGGCAAGCTGGGTGTGGGTTGCATGGTTTATGCATGGGTGCATGTGTTATGGCCAAGAGGGAGAAGAGAGGGAGAGCTAGGTGGGTTGATGATGTATGGCAGTGTGTTTGGAGGGGGGTGAATCAGTGAGTGCTGCGTGTGCTGCTATGGTGAGGTCCGGTGGTGGTGAGTTTGTGGGTCGTGGGTTGAGGGGTGTGCTGGTGTGTGGTGTGCACCGTGTGTCAATGGCTGCTGCCGTGAGGTGTTAACCCAGAGAGAGAGTTGGCCGAGGGAGAGGAAAGGGAGAGAGTGAGAAAGCTTCCGTGGGTTGATGATGGATGGGAGGTGATGGGTTTAGAGAAAGAGTGATGGGTTTAGAGAGAGGAGGGAGAGTTGCCGTGAGATGGTGCATGGGAGGTGATGGGTTTAGAGAGAGAGTGATGGGTTAGAGAGAGGAGGGACATGCATGAGGTGGTGGCTTGGTGAGGTATGCCGAGTGTGAGAAGCAAACTGGGTGTGTGATGATGCATGGGTGTGCATGGTGAAGTGGTAGGTGGTGGTGTTGTTGAAGGGGGTGTGTGATGTTGCATGTGTGTGCCGAGAGGTAAGAAGGGAGAGAGTTTAGAGAGAGAGGGAGAGAGAAGAGGGAGGCCACGGTGGTGGTGGCTGTGCATGCATGGTGTGAAGCTGTGTGAATGATTCATCCTCCTCCGTGTGCATCTCTTCCCTCCCGAAGGAGAGCCCCGTCTGTGAGACCCAAAAAAAAAACACACCACTCCAAATCAATTCCCCACCCCTTCTTTTATCATGCACTTCCTTTTTTTTAAACCAGTGAATGGATGGCCCTTAAAATAAAGTTCAATTCCTCCTTTTCTTCCCCACTTCCTTCACTAAACATCCATTACCGAGCATTATCACCATTAGTGCCCTCTCCACCAAAAACAAACACAATATCATCATAGAAATTATGCACTAAAATTATGCATCACCTATAACATTATGCACCACCGCCCCACCTTCCTTTTCTTTTTATTTTTTTATTTTTATTATTTTTTTATTTTATTTTTTATATTTATTTTTTATTTTCTTTTTTTTAAAAATAATTGTCAATCATAAAACACACTTAAAAGATATGCACACACCTAATTTAATACACACACATAAAAAATTATAAAACACTACAAATTACCAAAATATTAGTGATGGCCAAAATGGGTGAGGATGGTCAAAATAAAATGCCCAAGTCTTAGGGCCGGTCAAAATGGGGTGTCTACACAAACCTGCATAGCTTTGGAACAAGATCTTAAAATGTTCAATGTTCTCCACACACCCACAGAACGGGCAGCTCGGGTCGTTAGTCAGACCCCTCAGATTTCTCGTGTGGTTAGTGAGAATCTTTTCATGAAGGACAAGCCAAACAAAACTTTTAAGCTTCTGAGGAACCTTAAGCTTCCAAACCCAACTCCAATCCCCCTCCAGGTTTAGGTGCTCAACAATCAAAGCATATGCACTAGATGTAGAAAATTCTCCATCTGGGGATTTAATCCATCTGGGATAATCCTCTACATTTGTAGTGCGGGGGGGTTGGATTTTCAAAATATCAGTGACCAAATGCAAGGGAAAAAGAGAGTGCAACAAATTTACATTCCATTCACCAAAGTCATCCATAAGAGAATCCACAGTGATGAGGTCAGGGGAAATATTTTGGATATTGGGAATACACAAATCCTTATCCAAAACTCCCTCACCACACCACCAGTCTTGCCAAACCCGCACTATGGATCCACTCCCAAGCTTCCATCTCACCCCTTTCACCAGGAGATCCCTGGTATTTAGAATGCCTTTCCACACATGAGATATGCTCTTTCCTTTCCTTCTGTTAAGGAAGGAATGTTGCCCCAAGTATTTATTCTTGAGAACTTCCACCCATAAGCAATTTTCCCCTTTTAACATTTTCCAACCCAACTTGGATAGAAGGGCTAGATTCTGATCCCTGGCCTTCCTAATTCCAAGGCCACCATCTTTTTTCAACTTACACACTTGATTCCAATTCACAAGATGAACTTTCCTTTTCTCAGGGGTATCACCCCAGAGAAAATTTCTGTTAATTTTGTCAATGTCATCACAAACTTTCCTCGGGATCTCCAAGGTTTGCATAACATAGGCAGGCATTGCACTAGTAACAGATTGGATTAAGGTTGCTCTCCCTGCCAAAGATAACATTCCGGATTTCCACCCGGCAAGTTTTGTCTTAAGTTTTTCCAGAATATAATTAAAATTTTCTTTACTCACTCTAGAATGAAGTGTTGGGACCCCAAGGTATTTCCCTAAATTTTGCGTTAAGGAGATGCTACTCATATTGCTCAGGTTTCTAGCGCTGCGCTGAGAAATATTGGGGGACACGAACATATGGGATTTTTGGAAATTAATTTTTAAACCCGAAATAGCACTAAACTCCTCCAAAACTTTCAAAATGGTGGTGCAATTATATTCATTAGCTTTCGCAAACAGAATCAAGTCGTCCGCAAAAAACAAATGAGATAGATTGGGACCATTCTTAGACAAACGAAGGCCAGTCCATTTTTTCCCATGCACCATTTTACTAATCATGACAGAGAGCCGTTCCATGCACAAAACAAAAAGGTAAGGGGAGAGAGGATCCCCTTGTCTAAGACCCTTTGCCGGTTGGAACTCATCCAGAGGTTCCCCATTCCACAAGATAGCAGTATTAACACTAGTAACACAGCTCATAATCATGTCAACAAGGCGCCCATCAAATTGAAACTCTTGCAAAGTTTGTTTAAGAAAATTCCACGATATGTTATCATAAGCTTTTTCAAGATCAACTTTAAAGATCATGTACCCCACCTTACCTTTTTTTTTCCTAAGAGTGTGAATAGCTTCTTGGGTAATAATGATGTTATCATGTGTGGATCTACCCGGGATGAAGCTACTTTGATTAGGGCTGATGAGAAAGTCCAGGAGTGGCCTAAGGCGGTTAACCATAATTTTGGAGATGATTTTATAAGTGACATTGCACAAACTAATAGGACGGAATTGGGTCACATTTTCAGGATTAGTGACCTTCGGAATAAGGGCTATAAGGGTTCTGTTAATCACAGGAGGGATGGAATAACGGGTAAAACAATCTTGCACAAAGTTAATCACAGACGTTCCCACAACATCCCAAAAGGTGTGATAGAATATTGCTTGGTACCCATCAGGGCCCGGGGCTTTGAAAGCTTTGACATTCTTAACAGCCCTCCAAATTTCAGCCCCAGAAGCAACCCTGCACATCTCAACCTTATCATCCAGACTAATATGTTTAGTTAAGTTATTCCAATGATCAAAACAAATAGTGGGAGTAAAGGCAAACAGGTTTTGAAAGTGGGTGTTAACTAACCTTTTCAATTCAATAGGATTATCGACCCAAACACCCTCATTATTTTTCAAAACTTCAATTTTAATCTTGCGTCTCTTAACAAGGGTGGACAAGTGAAAAAACTTAGTATTACGTTCCCCTTGGGTAAACCACTGAACCCGAGACTTTTGAAACCAAAGCAATTCTTCTTGGTATAGCACTTTATTAAATTCATTAATGAGATCATTTTCAAGCTGATGGAGATTCTGGGAATAATGATTGGCTTGGGAAATTTGAATGCCATTAATCCTACCTAGCAGCCAACGTTTATGTCTAAAGATGTTGCCGAAAACATTTTTATTCCAATTATTAGCCACAATTTTCAAGCAATCCAAATTCCCCAACAGATTATGGTTGTTGTGAGAAGGCCAGCAATTTTCAACAACTGGCCGAAAACCCTCATGGGTAAGCCAGGCAGCTTGGAACTTAAACAACTTGCAAGCAGGCTGAAAAGAAGTCGTACCTTGAGTGTAGACAATGAGAGGTGAATGATCTGAATAAGTACGAGGCAAGTTTCGAACATAACCTTCAGGAAATAAAGTTCTCCATTCTGCGTTACACAGGGCCCGATCCAATCGCACCATAGTATTAGCCCACCCTTTTCGGTTGTTCGTCCAGGTGAGCCGAGGTCCAACACAACCCAAGTCTATAAGATTACAGCTGTTTACCCTGTCAGTGAATTTCTGGCTTCTTCTGTGGCTTTGATTAGAGCTGTGACCTTGCTGGCTCAAAAGACTTCTTTTATCAGATGAGCTGGAGTAGTCATTGAAATCCCCTGCTACCATCCATGGAGCTTGGGTATTTTGCGCAATGGTGTCCAAGTCCTTCCATAATTCATCACGCATTCTGGGGTTCGGACTGGCATAAATGGCAGAAAGTAGCCACTCAGGATACTCCTGTCTAGAGATTGTAGCAGTTATCATCTGAGAGCTTGCTTCACTAACCCGAACATTAATGAGGCTAGGGATCCATAGCAGCCATATTCCACCACTCCTTCCAATCGGGTCTACGTGGGTTGATGCAGTATACCCAAGATTATTGAAAAACATCCCCATAGAGTTCAA
Organism: Camellia japonica; assembly: GCA_030407325.1. Classification (NCBI taxonomy): domain Eukaryota; kingdom Viridiplantae; phylum Streptophyta; class Magnoliopsida; order Ericales; family Theaceae; genus Camellia; species Camellia japonica. Next base: position 174,173,749 of record JAPPVO010000036.1, read on the forward strand.
GTCCACTTTGGTCTCCATGAGAATAAGCATGTCTGGTTTATGCATTTGCACTAATTCACGCAGATTTCTACGAAATCGGTCATTACCTGCGCCCCTACAGTTCCAAATCAGCATATCCATGGACAACATTTGAAGGGTTGGCCAGCTCTCTGTCTCAAGCAGCCCCAGGATGCTTCTCACACACTTCTGATCGGCTTCCATAGCTTTCGCTGGTTTCACTAACACCATGTGTCTCACATTGTGCAAGTCTATCTCCCACCATGGTTGAATCAGGAGCTTCACTTCTTCTAACCACCATACTATTCCGATGTGGTGAAAGACTTCTTTCCCGAGTTCCATAAACAGCAGCGTTCGAACCTGGTTCACTCGATGTTCGGACATCATGGTGTTCTCGGCGGTTTCTTCCATGTCCCTTGATCTCGTGTGTTTCGGAATGGTTCAGTGCTTTCCCCCCTCTAACCTTCGATCGATGTGCTGGAAGTTTACCTCCTACCGAAATAGCCGAACCAGGTGGGGTATGAACAACAGGGGAAGATTTGAGGTTAGTGAGAGAGTTAGGGTTTGTTTGAATGTTATTTCCGTTTGGTCTCATAACTGGACTCTCATTTTGGATAGTGGGCTGCATAATTTGTTGGCTATCTCCATTCTCACTAGGCCCATGTCCTATACCCATCCCTGAAGCTGGCCCTAGTTCTGGCCCCAACACCAGTTGGGTTTGGTCCACATCCATACCAGGTGGGCTCTGTAAATTAGTTGGCAAAGGGCCTTGATTAGGTCCATAGGAAGTACTGTTTATGGCAATGTTGTGGCCCAAGTCTAGATCTATATAGTTTCCCTAGGCTCCACTGCTTTCCCCATACACAGTAGTTGAACTAAGGACATCAAATCTGTTACCTTTATAATGTTGGGCCTTAGGCTTGTGCTTGCCTTGCTGGAGTTTCCGTCGGCTTGGGGCAATGGTCCAAGGGCCATATCCACTTTTCTCTTCCTCAGTGCAAGCTACCTTATTCTTATTTTCAGTGGGCCTTGATGAACCCGGCCCAGAATCTAACCCTGGTGTGTTAACGGTAACATTTGACTTCATCTTCTCCGACGACATCACCGGATATTCAGGGCATCTGTCCTTCCGGTGACCCACTCGGCCACAAGAAAAGCACAACGTATGAAGGTGTTCATACTCTACCACGTAATGGTATCTTCCAATAGTAAGATGCGAGATGAGCGGTTTGCGCAAATCCATTTCCACGCATACACGTGCATACTTCCCGCGAGCCGCCATTGCCGTGTTAATATCGATCTTGAGGGGGGTACCAAGAACCTTTGAGATATGATATAACACTTTTTCATCGTAATATTCAATGGGGAGGTTGGGAAACCTGACCCAGATTGCCGTTGAATCCTCCTCTGCCTCATCCGATTTGAAATCGGGGTGCCATTTGCGGACTGTCACATAGCTGTCGAGGACTACCCAAGGCCCACCAGTGAAGACTTTAGTATAATCCTCCGTCATTTCAAATTTTAAGATGAAAAACCCATTGCCTATGTCCAGCGTTTCGAAGTCCACTTGCAAATTCCAAACCTTTCTCATTCTGTTTACAAAAAGATTGTATCCAACCTGTCGTCCCAGCAGTCTTACAATTAAACATTGTTTCCATGGCTCTCTAATTTTCTTGAGGAGCCCCACAGGGAGTTTCACTACCGGGTGCAAGGTGTTCCCTTCCCCTACCATAGCTTCCTCTGTGTCCTTCTCGTTTTCCATCTCTTCATCTGAAGAGAGATATGCCGCTTCGCAATCAAAACTGCGTTCGGTTTCAGTTTCATTAAAACGAGATCTCAGGAGAGCTTGTTTGAAAGACCTATGTATGCTCTTCTCCTTACCCGTTTCTCCAATGGAGCCATTTTGGTCTACAATTTCCTCCACTGTTCGAACAAAGTCCGTTTCCGTAGGTTCAGCCTCAGGATTCTCCGTGAGCTCATTAGTTTTAACCTTTTTCTTGCTCCGATCAAGAGAATCTTGTTCCTCTGTTGAAGTTCCATGGCTACCAGTAACACCTCCAACGGTCATATTGTGAGTGCCTTGTAATCTTTCAATGTTCTCAAACTCCTGTAGAAATATGTAGAGAGATTTATCTCTAATTTTAAAAAAAAAAGAAAATTGGTAAGAGTAGAAAAATATGAATTAAAAATTAAAAAATTATTTTTGAAAACTATAAAACTTTTTGTGAATCACTTTGGTTTGTTTTGTTTTTAAAATTCAAATTTTTATTAAAAAAATTTAAAACTAAATTTGTAAAAAAAAAAAAACATTTTTGCCATTAATTTTATCAAATAACTAATAGAGTAATACTATATATAAAACTTATAGGGAATGATGTGTCTTATTTATGACTATTTTTTTAGAAGTCAAAATACCCATTATTTTGGTTTATAATTGCAAGAAGGAAAATGCTAGATCTTAAATAATTTACCAAAATTTTTACCAAACTTCTTACATAGGTGTATGACCTACACAACTCACATGTGTGTGAGTCTCACACCAATGTGAGAGGTTTAGTAAAAAATTTAATAGATTATTTGAAATCTTTAACATAACTCTTGCAAGAATATTATTGTCACATTATTATTGCCTTAAATTTTCTATGACAATTGTGTACAACAATGCTAAGAATACAAAAAATTGACCAAGTACTCAAATGTGCGTGGGACCCACACTCAAGTGTGTATTTGGTACAAATTTTAGTACTCTCTCCGTCTCAAAATATTAGGACAAATTACCTACATCCTTCCTTGAGATTTAGTTAAATTACAGATCCTTTTCGAGATTTCAAAAATTACATCCCGTCCTATTGCAATTAATGTTATTGATGGAGATAGTAAATTGACTAAAACACCCCTAACTATGTTATTAGAGAAATGATGATATTTGGCTAATACATCATGTCAAGTCAGTCAATAGTTACTCAGTTTTTGTTTAAGAATGTTCTTTAAAAAAATTAAAAATTAATTTGGTTAAGAAATAACAAAAATAATAGATAATTATCATTTTATATAATTTTATTTTTGAGAGGTTTAGAAATAATTTTTACAAATTAAATATATTTTTATTAAATTAGTTTCTATTTTTTCAAACAACAAATCAAATATGGTTCCAAAAACTTAGGTAGCATTTGATTTAGAACTCAAATCATGATTTGAATAAAAATATTTCGAAATTATTTTCAAAACTCATAACAAACTCTTTTCAAAATTCCTTACCGAATTCTATTTAAAAAAAAATTAAAAATTTTGTTCTTTAAATTATTTTTATTTTTTTATTATTTTTCAAAAATATTTTTTTTAATTTTTATTTTTGAAGAAAAATATTTTTAGTTTTTTTAAAAAAAAAATATTTTGTTATTTTTTAATTATTAGCCAAATAATTGTTATGATTTAAATATATATGGGCAATCCAAAATTTTTTAAATTTAAAAAAATTTTAAAAATTTTAAAAAATATTCAAAAAGTAGTTAAAATATTTTGAAAAATATTCAAAAAATAAAATAAAATATTTGAAATAATAATTATATATTTAAAATATTTAAAAAAAACTACAATACATGAATGTAGTAAATACAGCGCACATAAAAAAATATTTACAATAAAAAATATTTAATCTACAAAAATAAAATTAAGAAAATTTTTAAATATTCAAAAAAAAAACCAAAAAAATTTCAAAATACAACTCAAAACTCAAAATACAACTCAAAATTCTTTTTAAAACTCAAAACTCATAATCAAACAACTTTTTTCTTTTCAAAACTCATTTCAAAAACTTAAAACTCAAAATACAATACAAAAATCTAATCATGATTCAAAAACTAAACCAAACGGGCCTTAATTTGTTTTTCCATCTAACGTAATTCTTTTGTTAATTTTGTTGGCTTATCAAAGGAATTTTAGGTTAAATCCCGTTTTTTAATGCTTTGAAAAGGTACCAGGAGCAATATTGTCCAGCAAGATCTATTTTCGTGATATTAGCATGTTTCTGCCAATAATTCCTAACGTTTACTTTACGGCAGAGGATAAATCGTTATGCAAATACAAATCTCGGGGCCATGATATAATTTCTGAAACCTCATGAGAAAATTTGTAATTTACATAAACCTCAAGGGATGTAGGTAATTTGCCCAAAATATTAGTTCTTTTTAAAGAATCTAACTTTTTTTGATAGTACAATTATTACACTTTACAAATATTAAAATTTTCAAAACTACCATTTAATAGTATGATTATTACATTTAAAAAATATTAATATTAATAAATTTAAAAAAAGAATAAAATATAAAATCTATGTTATTTTAATTATTAATGTTTTTTAAAAAATTAATATTTTAAGATTGAAGGAGTAAAATATTTGAAGTATCTAATATTTTTAAATTATCTCTATGTATATCATATTTTTTAAGGAATTTATTTATTTATTTTGGTAGGTAGTGAATAGGAACAGTAAAAATAGCAGCGCGAGTCGAGCTGGCCCAACTATGGGAGCTTCTATTTACACACATCCATTATATTTTATACGCATCCCTTTTAATAAATAATTAGTTTAGAAGTAACATTCTGAAAATAAATAATTTGTTTAGAAGTAGAATTTTGAATTTTTTTCACTTTTTTGACATTCAGGCCTCGTTTGGGAACAAGTTAATTTAGTAACTTTTTAATTTTTTAACTAAAATATGAGCTAAAAAAAACTAGTATGTTTGGGATGACTTTTTAACTTTTTACGAAAAGATATGCAAAAAGTAAAGAGAAAAGAAAATCTTTGACTTTTTAATATAAATTGTTAACTTTTTAATTTTTTTAGTAACTTTTTTAGTTAAAAAGTTACTTGTCAAACGAGGTCTCAATTTTCCAATGTGTTTATTTGATGTCTATAACAATAATTTTACTTGAAAATAAAATTATAATAAAAATAATTATTATTAAGTGCGTGGAAAGAGGTGAATGGAGATGTGCATATAGAAGCTCACCACAAGCTCACCCCAACTATTTATAAATACTTATAACTCTTCAGACATTTCTTTCAGAAGATAGACACAAGTAGTGTGATCGACATCGCTTCTCTCTCTCTCCTCTCATCTACCGCTATGGATCCATACAAGGTACGCACTTGATTTCAAATCCCTTCAAATTTGTCTATCAATTTCAATCAACCAATCATTCGATTCATCGCTATTCGATTCATTTTGGACCTCTCGACTATATCTATCTATCTATCTATCTATCTATCTATCCACCTTTTAATCTAATGTTAGTTGAATTCATAATCTTAATTCGAATTGGTTTCTGATTTCAATTGACTCTACTTTGTTATTGTTCTCTGGAAACGTTGATTTTATTTTGTACAGAGATTCTTTCGAGTGTTGCTCTGCTTTTTCTCTTCCATAACGATGCTTTTAGATTAATCTAGTTTTATAAGTGTTTTTTTTTTTTTTTAGTGTTTTCCGTCTTTTCATTATTAATAATATGTTTTGTTTGCGCTCCATTTGGTAGCTGAGAAAATTCGAGAAAAATGTTAAGACTGTTCACTGTGTTTTAAGCTTACCCTGCGGAGTGGTATCTTTTCATTGTTTGGTTTCTATACAACGAAATTTCTGACAAAATTTGTTTGGTTATCCAGTTTTCAAAATAAGATTTTGAGTTTTGAATTTGTATTTTTTTTTTTAGTTTTTTATATTTTGGTCAAATTTTTTAATTTTTTAGATGCATCTGATCTGTACTAGTACTCATAAAGTAAAATATTTGTGAAATTTTTTTTTTCAAAAATAAAAAATAAAAAATACAAAAATTAATAAATACAAAAAAATATGAAAATGTACTGAATTTTTGTATTTTATTTTTTGAATTTTTTAAAGATTTTTTCACAAATATTTTACTTCTTTGAATACATCTAGATTAGATGTGTCTAAAAAAAATTGACCAAACTATTTAAAAAATTCATTAAAAATAAAAAAATACGAATTGAAAACCAAACAGACTTTTTTGAAAACTGGATAAGCAAACAGATTTCATTTTATGCTTTCTTATAAACCAAACAGAGTTGTGGGGATTGTTTTATCTATGTTGTTTGGTTTTCTATCTTCAGATTTTCGAGTACTGGTCTCTCTTGATTAGGGAAATGCTATGCACTTCATAACAATATCATAAAATTTTGTAACATAAGCCATAGAATGCTATAACTTTTCTCACCACAAAAAAATGACTTTTTCCAAACCACAAAAAGTATAACTTTTACCTTAAGAACCTCTTTGATTGGTGCACCCTCTGCTGTAGGCCTTGATGCTCCGATGTATCAATAGCTGATACTCTAATCATTAAATTTGCTATTTTTAACTTTTACCCCAAATTGGCATAACATGCCACAAAATTAGTAACTTTCACCACAAAAAAATAATAACTTTCTTACAACGTGTCCCTTTTCAGAGGTGCACATTATAGATTTCCCCCTTGTTTATATATCTATACTATCTATCCGTTCTATTATATAAAGCACACAACTTATTTGGTGTGAATTGTCACACTTTTTTCCATTTCCAAATTGCACTTGTACAACTACCTCAAATTTTGTTTTTGAATTTCAAATTTTGATAATTTTTCAGTTTTTTTTTTTTCTTTTCTTTCTATGCCTATTGGGTGTGCACACCATCTAGTATATATATATGTTGTTTCTGTATGTTCACGTGCTCCTTTTTACACTACGCAGTACCGTCCTTCAAGTGCTTTCAACTCTCCTTTCTGGACAACAAATTCTGGAGCTCCAGTGTGGAACAATAACTCCTCATTGACTGTTGGAACTAGAGGTAATTTCATTCAAATATGTCTAATTTGAGAGCCTGACAATGTTTTATCAGTCCCAGAGTTGTATGTTTTTGATGATAGGACTTTTTTTGAGCTAGTCAATGATTACTCTCTGTTTGACGAGATCTTTTTAATGAGTTTGATATGCATTTATTGTTGTTTTGTTCAAGCTGTTTAGATATGGATGGAGTACAGTTTTTTTGTGATCCATGTTTCAGAGCACTTTAGAATTATAAATTTGTAATTGTCTTGTGATCGTAAAAGGGGAGGAAAAAAAATTATGACAGTCATCTTATCATTCTTGTCGTTTGGGTGTCTAGAATATTCCTTGTAAATATTCTTCAACTTGTGTGATATATATACCAGATGTTATATTGACATATAGCCAATATGTATCAATATATATATTGACAGATAGCCAATATGAAGAGCTGTAATAAGTTTTGAACTTGCCTTCTCCAAGTACGAAATTTAGAAGATTCATATTTTGGAGCTTGCAGCTGTCTAAAGATTTTTTTTATTCTTCTGTTTCTATTGTTGCCAATTATGGTTTTCAAGTTTAGTTTTTAGCTCTAGCTAGAATGTTTTCACTTAGTATCTTCTGATATATAAAAATTTCTACTGTTTATTCTTGAAATGTCAGCATATGCATAATGATGAGATCTAAGCGCTTTGTGTTAGAATTAATATAGAATCAAGGGCATTTAAGTCATCCTATATTGTCTTTAAAATTATGAACTATTTCATTTATCAAATTGTTGTTAATTATATGCATGAGAACTCCCTATTGTTTATGAGGGATTTAGAAAGGTTTCTTTCTGAAATCAATTAGTAAACTTTGTGGCTTTTTCGTTTGAAAGCTATAACAATGTGATGTTCAAACAATATCTGTCATGTGTGCTTGAGATGTTGATACATACCTCTTAAGACTTTTCGGCAATGAAATTATTAATGGTGGACAACTGAAATCAGTGGTACGATACTAAGAGTCTAATATTCTGTTTGCTTTAACTCCATTTAAAATTTTTCTTAACATAATGATGTATAATATAAATTTACTCCACTTGTCAGGTCCAATTCTTCTTGAGGATTATCATTTGGTGGAGAAACTTGCCAATTTTGACAGGGAGCGTATCCCAGAACGTGTTGTCCATGCAAGGGGGGCCAGTGCAAAGGGTTTTTTTGAGGTCACCCATGATATTTCTCAACTTACATGTGCTGATTTTCTGCGAGCACCAGGAGTCCAGACACCTGTTATTGTTCGTTTCTCCACTGTTATCCATGAGCGTGGTAGCCCTGAAACCCTGAGGGATCCTCGAGGTTTTGCAGTGAAGTTTTACACCAGAGAGGTAAGTGATACTCTTTTGTAATATTCGCCCTCTCTGTTTGGAGGTATTTTTTTTGTCTTTAGCGACAGTGATTGTTAGTTCACTTGGGTCTCGTACATGTGTATGCATCAATCTACAAAGAAGTCCTTTTGGAATATATTGCTTGTTCTTTGTTAATAAAAAAGCTACATAGCTTAGTTAGTTATGGAGGTTAACTGATTAAAAGAGTAATAGAGTTGTAACTAAAGATGTATAATTAGTCTTTCCATTATTGTGTTGGGATCTTTTGTAGAATTAAGGCTTTCTTGAGTTGAGTTGGGTCCTCCTTGTCTATGTTGTGACCTTTTCCTTGTGGATTCAGGGTAACTTTGATCTGGTGGGAAACAATTTCCCTGTTTTTTTCGTCCGTGATGGAATGAAGTTCCCAGACATGGTCCACGCTCTTAAACCCAACCCCAAATCTCACATCCAGGAGAATTGGAGAATCCTTGACTTCTTTTCTCACCATCCAGAGAGTTTGCATATGTTCACCTTCCTCTTTGATGATGTGGGTGTTCCGCAAGACTACAGGCACATGGAAGGCTCTGGTGTTAACACCTACACTTTAATCAACAAAGCTGGGAAGGCTCACTATGTCAAGTTTCATTGGAAACCTACCTGCGGAGTGAAGTGTTTGTTGGAGGAAGAGGCCATTAAGGTTGGGGGAGCCAATCACAGCCATGCCACCAAGGATCTGTATGACTCAATAGCAGCTGGGAACTACCCTGAATGGAAACTTTTCATCCAGATAATTGATCCTGATCATGAAGACAGATTTGATTTTGATCCACTTGATGTAACCAAGACCTGGCCTGAGGACATCATACCCCTGCAGCCGGTGGGCCGCTTGGTCTTGAATAAAAACATTGATAACTTCTTTGCAGAGAATGAGCAGCTTGCATTTTGCCCTGCTATCATCGTACCTGGTGTCTACTATTCAGATGATAAGCTGCTTCAAACTCGGATATTCTCCTATGCTGATACCCAGAGGCACCGTCTTGGACCTAACTATCTGCAGCTTCCAGCTAATGCTCCCAAGTGTGCTCATCACAACAATCACCATGAGGGTTTCATGAATTTCATGCACAGGGATGAGGAGGTAACATTCTCTTTTGAATCTTCTCTTTTGTGCAAGTACCGGGGAAGGTTAGGTTGGTATCTGGTTTACCTCTTCCAGCGCTATGAACAGCCTCTTCTAACGACTTGTGTTTTGATAGCTATTTTAGATTCCTAAAAATTGCATGCCTTGAGATTTGAGTGCCAAATGTATGGGCATAAGTTGCAAGCCATTATTACTTTTTTTTGCTTGCATTTTGTTTTGATTGTGACTTGATTAGATGCTATTTGCTGTTCCAGGTAAATTACTTCCCTTCAAGGTATGATCCTGTACGCCATGCTGAGACGTTCCCTATACCTCCTCCTGTTTTGAAGGGAAGGCGTGATAAGGTAAGTTGCCTATTGAAGTTCTGAGTTTGATTTGAGGTGGTTAAATGAGTTGAACAATGTTAGGTACCATGTCTCCTCCTTTTTAGTTGTCTGAAATCAGTAGATTATTTTTGTTCACAATCTTCTTTGGCAGATTACTAAGTAGACAAATGATATGCTTTAAAACCACATCGGTGATGATAATACTTATTGATGTATATTATATTTACCATGGTGGTGGTAAGGCTGATGACATACTACCTATCCTAGTCTTGGACCTTGGAGCCTTCTACACTGCATGACCTTTTAGCGGTAGTAAGGTTGTGCATAACATTCACATCATGGTGGTGTTGCTGGTGGTGATGATAATATGTTGAAGAAAAGACTTTCTTTGGTCTACAAGTCATCATACCTCTACGAGTGAATCACTGTGTCATAGTCGGGTCAAAGGAAGTTTGTAATTCGTCTCATGAGTAAAAGTGATAGATTGTGCTATTTGTTTACCTAGATGCATATTCTGAAAGTTTATTACTGATCATGAATTAGATGCATACACTGTCATATTATGTTTCAGTTAGCTCATAGGTTTAAGAGTTTTACTTGGGTTTTGTAGTATCTACTAATCAAATTGATGGGTGAGCAATAATCACTCACATGCAACCATCTATTAGTATGGTTTGAAGATGTTATAACTCCTCAAGCTTCCCTCTCTCGATGCAGGTCATCATTGAGAAAGAGAACAACTTCAAGCAGCCTGGAGAGAGATACCGATCCTGGTCACCAGACAGGTACTATCTTGTCCCTCGATTGCTCCAAAAATGGTTAAATATTCTTTATAACAACACTTTCCTCTGATGGTATCTCAATATTTATCCAGGCAAGAGCGGTTCATCTGCCGATGGGTTGATGCTTTATCTGACCCTCGTGTCACCCATGAGATCTGCAGTATCTGGATCTCATACTGGTCTCAGGTTAGACTTCTTACCATTTTCAAGCGTTTTTGCAAATTATAGCTAGGACTAGCAATTTTAATTCTGAAAGAGTTAGGTTGTTTTGTACTGATGCAATAATGGGTGGTGTTGCGAGTTGCAGGCTGATAGGTCTTTGGGTCAGAAGATAGCATCTCGCCTGAAAGTGAGACCAAGCATTTGAAGGCAATGTTAGCCTGGATGTTTCGAGTTGCACAGTTGCATGAAAGTATGAATTAAACATTGATACTCTGTTATATTATATACCAAACTATACGTTGCATGACATGCGACTTTTTTAATCTGATGATGTCCCAATCTTAATAAAGGATAGTTATATGTAGAATTATTATTTAGGTTTTTACGTTCTCCCTACTGTAAGTAGTTGTATGCCGAAGCAACAATTTCTGCTCTGATAAAATGGTCAAGAAGAACTTGAACAATAAAATCCTGATCCTTAATAAAAGTTCTGATTGGATCTTAAATTAGTAAGAAGGAAAAGAAAAGGTGATTTTTGTTGTCCTTATGCATGGTGCCCCATGCCTATTCCAATGCAGTGGCGTATATCGGAATTTATCTTGCAGCCAAATATTTGTCCTCTTCAATGTTAGATTTTAGTTCTATCAAACCTGATTTTTTTTCAATGTTTAGATTTTTAAAATCAACTTTCACACACAATACAATATAACATATTCCCAATAACATCCATGTTGTTTTGTGGCTTGACTGTTTGCTCTCAATGATTGGGAAACAAGAAGTTTACCTCTTTTGTACAGTTTATCAAGGCCAAGTTTGGGAAGTCTCAAAAAAGTTAAAAAGTCAAAAAATTACTTAAAAAGTTAAAAAGTTATCACTATTTATCAAAAGTTAACAATTACGGCTGCACAACTCCCAATTTTAATTTTTCCCTACAAACTAATTTTTACAATTTTTTATTACACATTTTTCTATAAAAAGTCAAAAAGTTAATCCAAACATTCATATTTTTAATCTCAATTTTTTAGTTTAAAAAGACAAAAAGTGCACTTATTTAGGACACCCCAAACAATTTCCAAATATAAATCTTAAGAACACCTAACTCCTCCAAAGCTTGAGTCCATTTTTTATTTTTTATTTTTTTAATAAAAATTAATTTGACAAAAATAAACATCAAAATTATTTAAATTTTTAAAAATTATTTCTACCTCCCAAATGATAAAACTATATAAAAATGATAAATATTTTTTTTCATTTTTTTCATCAAATTAATTTTTAATTTTCTAGGAAAAAAATTTGAAAATCAAACCAAATAGAGCCCGAATCTTCTCCATGTGGGTACCTTACACACCAGAGACAATCTTAAATCCAAGGGTAAATTATATCATTGGTTTCTCTTTAATGTTCTCTTTTTAGTGTTGTGTATGGAACATAAATTTGGATAAAAATTTGAAAGAAAAAAAAAAAAAAAAAAAAGAGTGTGAAATATAACCATATTTTACCTAAATTTTAGGTTCTTTTTCCCTTTTCCTTTTCAAATCTATGATCCAAACACTACCTAATTGAAATTTTATTTTGGGCCTTATAGCTTCAATTTGAATAATTTGAACCACACTCTTTAATTTTATAGATGGTCCTTCTAGTTTCCTTTGAATTCTATTTTGGCCCCTTATAATTTCCTTTGAATTCTATTTTAGCCCCTCTAATTTTGTACGCGATCTTTTTCCGTTTAAATTTTTAAAACATCACATAACGAAGGGATTATATTGCAACAAAATAAAAAAAAGTAGGGTGCAAATTGTTTAAATTGAAAGTACAAGGATTAAATTAATACTTCGCTTAAATTACATAGACTAATGACATAATTTATCCTAAATCCAAAATTGACTTGAATTTGGACTGTGTACAACACAATTTCACATGAACCGGGTACGATCTTAAATCTGAAATTTACATGAATTTGGATTACCTGAAACACATTTGGAGGTGATAATTGCTTCAAATTGAAATTAACACAGTTATTGTGGTACTTGATGTCCAAGTCTGTAAGCACAAGTGGGTTATTTAAGGGAAGTTTTTTGCTATGGTGCTAAGTTAGGTGCTTCCCTTAAATTCTTGTATCAAGCTCAAATAGGTCTGTCACAAATCGAATGTTCCCTTGGCAGAGTTTTGAAGAAACTCAAAAGCTAATCGTATTTTAAGTAGTTTGTGGGAAAATTTTCCAACCGTTGGTTATGATTCTAAATTCTTGAAGAATTGGGAATCTTCATCGTTTGTCCAATCCCTAGTTACTTGAATTTGCATGTTCATGAAACTCGAGTTTTTTGAAAGATACGTATACTCTTTTTTTCACTTCTTTCAATATATCAATACAAGGATACTTTACATGTAGAAATACTACTGCAATGTGTTCTTGCACTGACTTTACAAGTGATGAGGCATCTAAAGAGCAAAATTTTACCCCAATAAACAAGAGGCTCTTACAATGCACCAAATCATCTTTTACGGATGTGATGGAACAGGTGTTGGCTCATCTTGCTTCTCCATTACTAAACTCCTTGATGGTGGACCGAATATGCTCAATAGTACCTACACACAGTTACCAAAAATTTACTTATTCCAAATGCCCATGACAGGAAGCAAATAAATTGTAAGTATTGATATTATTGTCTATGATTTTTGGATTAATGATGAGAATAAAATTAAGATTAACAATTGCCAATAATTGGAAGGAAACTTTTAGAAATGATCTCACACCACAGAACCCTGGGATGAAATTACTTCCAAGTAGTATATATCAAGACAAAAACATGATAATATGGACAATTAAGTCTTGTTTTTTTATTTTAAATAGCTGTTTATGATTTTGTTTGATGAAATTTGTTTAATTTTTACAATTAAAAAGTATAATTTTCAAGTAAGTTCAAATTGTTTATACAATTGTTATTCATATTTTAATAAAAAGGGTAGTAAAATTGGAATCAAACATACCACTATGGAGAATCGAACTTTTTACGAATAAGTTAATGAATGCCACAAGAACACAAGGAGAGGAAGTACGCATATAACTTACAGGTAAAAATACAAGCCCATGCAAGAAACCAAGAAGGACCAATGCCAAGTACATTTGGAAGTAATAAACCTGCAAAACAAAAGATAAAACTTATATTACCGAAGAAAAAGCGTATTAACAATAAAAAATCGAATGGGTAATGTCAGATACCACAAAAACTTCTGTCCTTGAGAAGCAAAGAACAAGCACTCCAACTAGCTTTGTGAGCGTAATTCCACTGCAAAAGTACATCAGGAAGATGGATTTGTTACTTCAAAACTATTTCATGTTGACAGAGAAAAATTAACACACATAATTATTGTATAGAACAAAACTAATAATTTTTTGCAGCTGATCAGAGACCTGCCCAAGGCATTGAGCTTTACTTTACAGGCCAGTTCGTTAGAAAGAGTTTGATCTGTAGGGTATGTCTGATGTGCATCACAATCATATTAAGATTGATTACACAACCACGTTCGTGGGGTAATCTGAAATTTCTTTTCTTTTCCTTTTTTTCTAAAGAAAAAGAAAACATGCGAATGGGAAGGAGTGGTCAAAACGATGGTTTCCCTACTAAGGAAAAATGGATGGTAGTGCTACCATCACATCATTATTTTGGTATGTTTAATTTCAGTGCATCACATCATTATTTTTCATCTGTTAAGCTTACAGGGCACTGAACAGGATAAGATATATACAATCAGCAATGAAGTTTATAAATCTATTGTATCCATTGAAAGATAAAGGAAAGCAGAAACCAAATGCACAAAGAATAATCAGGCGTTATCTGTTTCTACTTCTAATTTCCGGGTAGGTGAAGGCATTATCTGCTCTGTCAATCGATAAATTGACTTTCATTTTTAATTTTTAAAATTTTTAGTTATGTAAATTAAATAAGTAAATCAATCATGTTGGTCCAGCCCAAGAATTGCAGGATCCCAAAAATTGGCATTATGGTATAGGGCATATAACAAAAGAGTTCGATTTCAATCAGTCATAAATCAGAAAAAGAAAATTGCATGATTCCTAAGATGGGCACTATGGTATAGGGCATATACAAAAGAGTTTCCATTTTAATTGAGTCATAAAAAAATCAAAAAAAGAAAAAGCAGAAATGCGGAGTTTGATTCTCTAAACAACCCAAGGGTAGTTAATTTTATTGATTATTTCGAAGTGTCAGTCTACCACTCAATATTCATTCATATGGGTTCAAACCAATGCATGTTGTTCCATCTTGTTTGTCAACAGCAGATTTCTAGCGCCTTCTTGTTTTGGTTTTTGAAAAACTTGTTACGAGTGCAATTATTTGTTTGTCAACAGCTGAAGTATTGTGCCTTCTTGTTTTGGTTTTTGAAAAACTTGTTAAGAGTGCAACTATAGGAATTAACTAAGTGGTGCAAAACCCTCATCCAGACAATAAAACACACAATTTGATTGTAGAGAGGAAAAAGAACCTGAAGACAGAAGCACCCATTGTACCCAAAGCCTCCTTTGTGCGTTGGTTTTTATCTCCACTGCTTACCTGCATGAGAAATGTTTGAGAACATAACGGTGGAAGACCATAATGCACAGTATGCATATTAAATATAAGTCAAATAAGTAAATCAATAGCTTTCTATTTGAGAAAAAAAACCCTGACTGTCATCAAGTTACCAATCGTAATCTTTACTACTCCTTCTCACTAGGAGTAACTTTACAAATCAAATAAATTTTCTTTAATCCCTTTCAAAAAAGGCTCAGGTGTTTGAGGCTGAAAGAATTCTATTATCATCAGTTCGTTCAATACACCATGCTAAATTATAATATACTATAGGCATTCTTTTAAACATCACAAAAAGCTTTAACATCGATGATCTTTCTTTTTCCTATCTGACTTGTGCTTTTCTCTACACTTGGAGTACTAATGAAGCATAAACTGATTACCTGCAACCCTCAATTTGAAGTTTAAAAAAAAAATCTTATTTTCCTTTTCTGGATCATGTTTTACTATGAACCAAATGGCACATCTTGATCCTTTTTGATGCACAACGAAAGATTTATTGGTTGATTGATAATAAAAAGGGGTGGTGAGCACAGATTTGAGAGGGTGGGAGTATGTGGAAAGAGGAGGTGTGTGTTTGTGAGTGGGAAAGAGAGGGAGAGTAGATTCTGAGGGAAAAGAGAAATATGGAGAGACCACTTAGTTTCATTAATGTTTCTCACATTCATATTTTCTTTTTTTGTTTGGATGTTTCAGTAGAGCTTGTAAAAAAGAAAAGAATTACAACCTCACTTTGTCATAGTATTTTAAAGGTCTGTCACAAATTTGCATAAAACTCCAGAATAAACAATTGGAAATCACTTCTCCAAGTGAATCTAGATTATGAAGATAAAATCAAAAACAGAGTAAAACTGACCGAGAAAGCATGTGTTATATGCACGCAGAACTCAACGGCAATGCCCACCGACATTACAAGGTTAACAACAGACACCGCATTCAGTTGGATATGTAGAATTGCCATTACACCCTGCAGAGTTTCATCTTGTAAGTGGAGGCAACAAACTGGTGTAGATTGGCTTAATTATGAAATGATGAATCATAAGTGTAATCATTAATTAAATGATAGAGATTTCATAAATTATTGTCGAGGAAGAAAATGTACCATCATATCCACAACAATCATTGTCAATACAAGTATAATGATTGCTGAACTCCATAAACTACAGTTGAAATAGCAAGAGCAGAACAAAATTAATATTTTTCTGGGAAAAGAAAGCACTTTATTTAGGAAGCAAAAGCAAAGCCCAGAAGAGGGAAGAAATATACTGACCTACATGTGATAATTAAGCAAACAACAAAAACTGCACCTGTTAAAGAATCAAACAAACTTAATCAATGCTTTTAAAAGGTGAGCAGCACTATAACCTGACAAATGCACATATGCAGTATTAACTCAGGTTTCATTACTGTCCAATATATATATATATATAATAACTATACCAGAATAATTACAGTCTGGTGTTAACACCTCAGTATGAAGTGATAGGAGCTATGAACTCAGGACATGGTTGAAATCCACTTATGAAATGGTCAGAACTGAAATTCATTTGATATCAAGCCACTTGAGGGTTTTCATGTTCAGATGTCATAGAAACCTTTGAGCATCACTTTGAGTAAAAAAGTTAAATGACAAGAAAAATGACTATATATAGTGCCAGCTCCTTGATCTTCATATAGATCATAACCACCAAGCAAAAAAAAGTAGATATATAATATAAAAAGCAAAGCATAGACTATAATCCCAAAGGGATACATGTACAATTATGAAAAATGTTTAGGAGAACTTGATTAAATGCAAGATTTGAATCAAAGCTATGTATGGCAAGCCTTAGGTTCTTCAGGCAAAATGTAGTCACTAGTTTAAAAAAAATTAACATAACTTTGCCATCAAGAAGACCACCAAAAAACAAATAGGCAACTTCTCAAAAACAAGAGAAGAGTTTAAAATAGTGTTCAGAGTAGAATAACCCTTGAGAATAAGAAAAAGAAAGAGAAAATAATTCTGTTTTTTCAGTTATAAAAAAGAGCCAAAAATTTCAAGTAATTACAAATTTTGAGCTTTAGCAGTGCCGACCAAATTGAAAGTAAGAATCCGTAAGAAAGTATCCCTTTGTGCATCGATATTTTAGGTGTTGTCAGTTCTAAAAAATCACTAACCAATAGCTATGGCAAGGTTGATCAACGCTGTCTTCCATATGTCAAGGTATTGCTCAAAAAACATATAAAATACGGAATATGGGAAGATCTCAATCTGCATTAGGAAAAAAAAAAATTATACAAACAAACATGGCATGACAAAGGCACAGATTCTGCAATGTGCTTAAGTAAACGAAGGCTTACATGAAAGGATCAATAGGTTGTTATTTAACATAGCTCAATAATAAAGAACATGCTTCTTAAAATGGAGCAAATTTTTGGAGGTAGTGCCAGACGAGGAAACATCGTAGGACCTCCATCCCATTAACTGGACAGAAGACTCTTGTACATAATCCACTTTGACTTTGGATTAATTTTGAAGGAAAGGATATGCTTGACCATTGTGGTCCATTTTGTCACACAAGATTTTGAATTTTTTTATAAAAAAATTCCAGTATTACTAACTATATAATATTATTAGGGCCAATGTAATTAGGGTAAATTACATTGGCACCCCTTGAGGTTTGTCTTTAATACAAGTACTCCCCTCACGTTCTAGAAATTACATCCCCCTCCCTGAGGTTTAAACTTCCATTACAATTTAATCCTTCTGTTAGTCAACCATTAAGTCAACTAATGGAAAAAACTAATATAAGAAATTAATTTTTTTAAATACCTATTTTACTCTTATTAAAAAAAAATTTTCTTAAAAAAAAAAAATTACTAGAGTAAAGAAAATCTGCACGGAATTACAAAAATTCATTCAATACATATATTATTATACTATTAAACATTTAGGTAATGCTATGGTACACAAGCTTTTGTGGTGTTCATTATCACAAATATTATAATTAGATCATTTTCAATCATAACTAAAAAAAATAGTTATAACCAAACACTGCATAAGGTATAACCAAATACCTTTTGAATCATAAACAAAATAATATTATAATCAATAGTTATAACTAACACCATAATAGGTCATAACCAAAGACCACGACTGGGGCATATAAAATTTTCCTAAATGGTAAATTGTTTGTCAATTTTACATATGCAAACAAGGGTAAAATAGGCATTTTAAAAAATTAACTTCTTATATTAGTTTTTTCCATTAGATGACTTAACGGTTGACTGACGGAAGGATTAAATTGTAATGGAAGTTTAAACCTTAGGGAGGGGGGTGTAATTTTTAGAACGTGAGGGGGGTACTTGTATTAAAGACAAACCTCAAGGGGTGTCAATGTAATTTTCCCTTATTAAAAAAAGGACTTGTGGATTCTATAACTAGACTGAATTTGACGCTGTCAGATCACTTGATGAAGGCAATCAATTGTCCAAGAATTGACTAAAAGCAAATGGGTGACATCCCCTCAACAAAATTCTTGGGTGAAAATAAGAGACATGGTCCCATCCCCAAAACCAAAACTACATGTCTCCCTTATACAATGAAACAAGAGAAAGCTCAGTCAGAACCAAAAAGGACTTTTGGGTGCAACCAAATTATTATCAGTTGCTTGAGTTTTGCCCATGCCTAGACATATTTACATATATATGGCTCATGGAAATACAAGCAGATTAATATTGAGAAATACGTCATGGGCTCTCTTAACATGTAGTGCATTAACACATGCAAACAGTATCATTCTTTTCCACATAAATATTCATTATTGATGTGCTTTTGATATACCAAATGACAATTTAGTTTAAATTATCAAATATTTTCCAACATTTACAAGTGATAAACATAAAAATTGCAAAGGAACTGTATGATTTCCCGGGTCACTGCCTAGTGTAATGGTAAAAGTTCAGTTGTCGACAATTATAACACAGCAGCAAGTCTGATGACAGCCACTTCATGTCACACCACCCCTCACTGAATCTTAGTGGACCAGCACTCAGTAGGGCCTTTTAAATATAAGAAGAGAAGTATAACTCAACTCAAAATGCCTCCCAATTGCTTGGTTGATTACACAAACAACTTTGCTGTTTTAACTCCAACCAAAACCATCTCCCTATAAATCATGGACCATAGACCATAGTACCTTAACCAATGTTCCTTAGCTTCAACTTGAATTAAGGCCTCCTTAGTCATATAGTCTGTGTACTTAATTGGTGCTACCTTGATCATTTTAGCAATGCATTTGTGTTTTTACCCTTTCTTTTGTGTGTACTGCTACTTATCTATTTTTTAGTAACTCCTAGTTTATGGGTGCCTTTATAATTTCATTACACGTCTTCCAATACTTAAAACAACTCATCAAGGCATTAACTTGTTCAGGAAATTATTTTTTTACTTATTTTATGTGTTAATAATGAAAGGCGTAACAGGGTGCTCTGGAATTTCAGATGAAGCACACCTTGAACATTGTGAAATCAAGTTAAAATTTAATTTGAGACAGTTCTTTTTGCTAATTTTATATTCATATTGATCTGGTACAATGTTATTTGCATTTCACTATGTTTTATGAGTCAAGGGTATTGTGGTTATATCAAAGCTTGCTTATCAGCCTCAATGCCGTGACACAGTCTGAAGGGAAAAGAAAGAGGGGATAAGACTACCTACCTAAAATCTCTCTGAGACCCTGCTTCAAAACTGGAGCCTCATATGTTGGGTATAACCCTGATTTTCCCCCAGGCTTGCTGGTCATGGGAAGTTGTTATTGTCTAGGGATTGTATTATTGGTTGTTATGTTACTAGGTCTTTCGTAGAGTTTTTTTTTTTTTTGTTTGTCCAAATGGTCTTTTATAAAGGCTTAAGTAAATATACAATAGTCTTATTAATCACAATCTCTTGGTTGCACCCTGAAGTCTAGTCTAGTAGATTTAGTAGAAGACAACTTACAGATATGCAAGTAATCTTTCTATAGAGTTTAAGAACATGTTTTGAGTGATTTTACTTGGCTCTTGTGGGGGTGAAGTCCAACTAACATTCCCTAGGTGCTTCCTCCTACTATTCTTCTCTTTCTTTCTTGCAAGTTGTCACATTTATAATCTGCCACCAGTTAAAAACTGTTACTTCCAACACTAAAAAACAATCTTTAGTAAGACCCATCTTTCCTTTCATAAAGAGTTAACCCTAAACAATCAAAACCACAAGGAAAAATTACTATTCTCGAATTATGTTCACAGCTCTTAAAAAGCAGATACCCAGCCCGAGAACTCTCTCATACAGAACTCTAACCAAACCTCATGCTTTCCCTTATTTTGTGGCCATTGATTGAACTCAAAAAACATTATATTTTAGTCATGGTCCAAGATCTGTTACAACTAGATTTCTGAAAATCTAGCTTTTGAAGCTGAACTAATTTCTTCCGCTTTCTGGCTACAGCCTCTCACACCCTCCCTACTACTTTTTGAAACCATAATCCACAAACTATTAAAAGCCTTCCCCACCATAAAACCTCCGTAGGTAGCCATATTTTGAGTATCCAAGTGGGGTATCCTGCATTAGCTGGACTACAAGGCCAAAGTTTACTCTTCTTACATCAAGATCTAAAGAATCATAATTCTATCAGGCAATGCTTTAAAGCCCAAAAGAATGGAAATAAAAAAAACAAATGATAAATTCATAAGCTGGAATTATAGATAAAAGGATAAAGGGAAAAAATGATATTAGGGCCTAACATATATACAAATGGCTTGTTTGACAAAATAGACAAGTAGTGGCCAAAAAAAGTACGTGAAGAGAGAAGTATCTGATGTTCCAAAACAAAATCAAATATGTACTCCAAACCATGAAATGGAAGAAAAGAACTCAAATGGCAGATCCTTGAAAAGTTGAGGCAAGGATTACATAAAAACTATGATGTTATAAAGTATCCTAACTAATAAATATGTACAGCTAGGAGATGCGAGAGTTAGGGTCCTAACCATGATGTAATTCAGGTGATTTATTCCACCATGTTTTCCATGAAAGTACACATTCACTCAAGTTTGCACAAAAGAAAAATGTGAGAATGTTGGCATCCAGTAGATAATATGAAAACCATGAAATAAATGGCACAACAGTCTGTAGTGATTTCATACCTCCTATTTCACAGTCACAATCACAGAAATGGTATTAATGCAGCAACATGGTAATGCAAAACATTTTTTCTTTCTTTCAAAAATATCAAGCATGTAGACAAAGAAAGACAAAAAATATAGAAAATTTATACTCATGCTTAGTTTCATGTCTGCATCATTATACCATCATAAAAATGTAGCATCTACTGTATAAACAGTTAATTCTACTTCCAATGCCTTCTTGTGTTACCTTCAATGAATTAGAAACCCTGGAACTGAATTCTCGTGCAGCCCTCAACGAGTTGACATAGTCAGTCTGAAATAAGTTACAGGAATATCAAGTTGGGAGTTATACACAAGCCCTATAAGCTTTTAGTCTAAGTTTAACTATCCAGGTATAGAGTCATACTTGCTTGTTAAGAGGTGTGTGATATGTACGGAAAGCTGATGCTTGAATAACACCATCCTCATACCCTGATTACAAACAAAAAACCACATATGCATATGATACTAAAAAAATGATAGAAGTAACAATTATGAAGCAAAACAAGTATGCAAATTCACTTACCATTGAGTTCCACGCCATTTGTGTAAGCCCCATGGCCACCTTTTGCACAATCAGCAGAAGGTAGAGCATCTAGGAACCATGGAAGCTTCTCCCTAAATTGTGCTGTAGATGGACGATCATTTTGCAAATCCGAGTGACGGAAACACTGGACAACTTCAGTACCGTTAGTTGTAAACTTTTGATACAAAGCTGAGATATACTCTTGACTCCACATTTGATATAGAGTGAAATTACCGTGGTACAGTCTTTGCATACTCCACCAATGCCACATGAGCCACTATCGGGTGGACAACAAGCAGGCTGAAAGGAAATTTTATGTGCTTCAATAAATTAGTTCATTTTGCAATAACTGATGTCAAATAAATAACGAAAGAAAAAAAAGGCTAAAGTTAAATGTTTCACTGGCTTAAGACATAGAGTGATGTACAACATATCTTAAGGAAGGATATGCAAGTTATGGCCTATAAGGATTCACATACCATTGGTTGGCTACGTCAACCACATATCATCAATACACATTGACAGAAAAGAATTCTGGCTAATACAAGTTTGTTTGGTTGTGTTTTCAACTTTTGTTTTCATTTTCCAATGCTTCTCTACATAAAAACTTTCAGCATAAAAAACTTCTACTTCAAAGTTTTGATATTTTATAATGATTGATATAAATATTAAACCTGAGAATCATGTAACTCGCAATTCATGCAAACCTAAAAAAAATAGAATATTTAGCTAAAAAGTTGAAAATAATTGGACAGGCGTTGAGCTGATTGAAAACAAAAAAATAAAAAATAAAATAAAAAGGCTATTACCTGATCATTAGGGGGACAATAACTTCCATTTGTGAACTTCCTACAGCAACCAAAAGCTTCTGGAGATATCCACACAAGAAAATCATCGAGCCATGAAGCAGCAGGTTTAGCAATGTAACTTGACTCTGGTGTTAAAGATGCTCTTGCAATCTGCAGAAGACAAAACTTTCAAATTTAAAAAAAAAATCAACTCTTGGAGCAACCTGACGCAAAGAGTAAAATGAAAAACCTTGGGAGAGTAACATACACTCCGATGATTTAACCAACACATAGAAGAGTTAGAGGTTTCCAATGGAAGGATGAGAAAAAGCTACCCAACAAGAGCTCTCAATCATCTTATCCCAAGCAAAAATACCCTCGCCAATATAAAAATGAACCCTACTTGTTGGGTTGTGTGAGCACAACAATTCCATATATATTTGAAACTATTACAATCACAAGATCCAGAATAAATTATTTTGCGCAGCAATCACAAGGACATTGTGATGTAGATACTTGTCAATGATTTGAACCTTCGCTTATTGTAGATGTGAAAGCTTGATATTCATTGTTTGGCTGATTTGCTAACAACTTAAGTTTTTGAGGGAAGCAATCCTAATATGACCTTGAAAAGGAAGGTCGTTTGTTCGAATTGCTACATTCCTTTGAAAAATACAACACACACGTGGTATTCTGCCCACATAGGAAGGGGAATTTCGATGATATAAATAAACACTTGAAGTCATGCTATCTCTGTCAATTTTATGTTTGCAGAGCAGCCAGTCATTCATGAACAATCTAAACACACTAATAGCTGAATAAATCAATTAATAATTTAGTAAAACAAGATTGAAGAGAGATTAACAACTAAAGAAAACAAACCAGTACAAATACGAGTATACAATAGTTTCAAACAGATTTTCTAGAAAACTATAATGAAATCCTCTGGTGATTTACCTCAACTTCTACAAGGTAATAGAAATATATTATATAGAATTAGTTCTGGTCTTCCAAGATAAATCTTCCCAAGTATAGAATAGAAATAAATTTGAATCATCATAATTAACGACATTATCACTCATTGGCTTATGTAATAGATATAGTGAAATTGTTGTATCGAACAATGCATCAGTTGAACCCCATGCTGCCTCACACAGGGCCCAGTCATAGTGTTAGTGTTCAAAATAAAGTTCGATATCTGATATCCAAGAAGCAACCAGTTTGACATAAAAACCAGATTAAAACAAATCACCTACCATGTTACAACTTACAACCTCAAAATGCATACAGTTAACATTATACAGAAGGCCCTATCTGAAGCTGTATGTATGATGCTTTAAGTTATTGCATAAATACATGGCAATGGAGAGGTGTTACACATAGGGCACAGACAGTCAAGGGAAAAAAAATAATAATAATAATAATTTCTTCAACACTATATTAGAAGAGAACTTATGCATATATACCTCATTTAAAAGAGAGTCAGAATCACATTGGCTAATGGAGCACAACTGGTTGGTTTGTCTTGATTCTGAGCTGAGGAGATAGAGCAACATCATTATGACAACCACTATAAAATCATGTTAGGTTGAAGATAAAAAAAAAAAAAAAAAAAAAAAAACTTCGACCATAAACCACTTTAAAAATTACAATTGAAGTTTGTGTACTTCATTCCAATTATGCAAAGGCTAATTGCCATCTTGTTTTCTGGACAATATTCTTTTATTATTGCAGACATGTTGGAGATACGGAGTCCACTGAAATGTTAAATATAGTTGTGATTGGAGTAATTGGTGGACAAGACAATATCAAGCTGATACTATATGCTACAGCAGCAACTTTCGTAATATACCAGCTGGTATCACTAACATCACTACATATAAGATGTTTTTCTATGACTTTTGTCAAATCATCAAAAGCAAGATCAACTATATAGAAAGAAGAACTAGATAACAAGAAGCCAAAACATTTTAAGGACCATTATCATCATGGTACTAATATGATTTATAGCTAATAGCCTAATCGTAGACTGCCACTCAGAAACTAAACATAATGTTCAAACCAGATTAAAGATCAGCAAATAAAATTGAACAGTAAGTGTCAGAGAATGTTAAGAAGTAAATAAATTAAAAATAATATATGCTTTTGACAGTTTACTGAAAAGTACTCAACCTTAAAATTAATTATTTTATTTTAAAGGCATTTCCAGTATTCCCTGGAATTCCTTGATGTATTAAATTGATCCTTTTAGCACTTACTTCTATAGCTGATACTTTCTTCTTCTATCTATAGAACATGAAAATCCGTTGAAGGTATACAAGATTCATAAACATGGGTCAGTGATCTAGCATAGCATGTAGTTGTTCACTGAAGAAAATGTTGACGGCAATAGTAATGTCAACGATTGAGACATAAGATATTGATAGAGATTTTACGATTAAAAAACAATGTTTAGAGAAAGCACAGTTAGAAATGGAAACTTGATATAAAACATTAAGAAATCTATAAAAACAATGAAATATCCGAAGAACCAGTTTATAGTTAAAGAATTGTGCAAGTAACAAGTGTGTCAGGGAAAAGCATACTGAAAACTATGAAGTGAAGTCCCACATCACGTAGGTACAAAAGTAATGTGCAATATATAAGCGTGAGGTCACCTGCACCTTATCAACTAGCTTTGGGATTGAGTATTACCCATGACTGTATAACATGGTATTAGAGCTAGAGTACCACGGATGTGTAGGCTATGTCCCCCTAGCCTGCATGTGGCAGTTGATGTAAGTGAGCACGCTGCGTGTGAGGGAGGGGTGTGAAGTGAAGTCCCACATTGCCTAGGTAAAAAAGTAATGTGTAGTATATACGCATGAGGGCATCCTCACCTTAACAACTAGCTTATGGGGTTGAGTTTTACGTAAGGCCGTGTAACAAAAACTTCCACCGGTTCAATACTACTTG
This sequence comes from Camellia japonica, assembly GCA_030407325.1. Lineage (NCBI taxonomy): Eukaryota > Viridiplantae > Streptophyta > Magnoliopsida > Ericales > Theaceae > Camellia > Camellia japonica. Next base: position 174,199,366 of record JAPPVO010000036.1, read on the forward strand.
TACATTAGCATCAACACACAATTTAAAACTTCCATGAGACCTCCATAGATATTCAATTTCAGTGACAACATATCTACTGTATCTCCTAGATATTTCATATAGCCATGGATGGCATGCTAGGAAATTTTAATTTCCACAATTGTTCTTACATATGCATCTCCGTCTCTCACTTGCTCACAGGCCCATGTGCACACATCCGATTCTCTCAACAATAGTTTCACAAGTTCCAAATTTTAATGAAGTTTAGATAGTTCAAAAGAATCAAAACTGTCCAGTCAACAGCAACTTCCATAGGTTGATCATGTATTATGAGCATGGTTATTAGAATCTGGATCGTAGGATCTTACGATGCTATGACTTCAGCTGGGCCAAATGATCACACTAGGATCTTAAATTTAGTAGGATCTTGCACTTATTACGATCCTATTCATAAAATCGTGTAGAATCGCATACGATCCTGATTCTACTACGATCCCGATACTAAAATTTTTTTTGTTATTATTTATTTCTTATATATATGTATGTATATGTGTATATCTATATAAAAATTTGACTATAAACACTTTTTTCAAACGTCTTTTCTAATTGATGTTAACATAAAATATACATTATATCAAATTTATTGTTTTTATTTAATCTTTTTAAAATTGTAACATATATTATCACTATCGATAATTTTACATTTTATTTTACATTGAAAGTAGAATCTTGCGATCCTCAATCTAATTCTACGATCCGATCCATAAGTCTCTTCCAATAATCCCACGTAGGATCCCAATTTTAACAACCTTGATTATGAGCATTGGCAGGAAGCAAATCCTTCCTCTTTATGGAAATAGAGAAATCCGCATGTAATCAAGGATCCAAATTTGGTTTCGACTTTTTTTTTTTTTGGTTAGCTCGGAAATGGAAACATTTCCGAAAAACGAGGGAAACAGTTTAAAAAGAAAAAAATAAAATAAATGCATGAAAGTGTTTGAAAACAAAACAAAAACTTATCTAAACATATATGTAACCTAATAATTGAATATGTTTGAGTTCTACTAATCCATTCACAAAAGGGCATAAGTGTACAATTTGGTGCTAAATGTCAATACAAACCAAAATTAATTAAAGTCAAACAAATTATCAAACACAAGTGTTTATGATTCTGACTTTAAATTATAGTCATTAAATTAAACAAAATTCTATACCTTGCATGTAACATGCAGGTCACATGTAAACAACAAATTTGATACTTTTTTCCTAGAAAAAAAAAAAAAAAAAATGATTATCAGGTATCAAAGCAAATGCATACGAAGAAATAATTGTCACCATGATACCTGTAATTGTAGTTTTTCACAACAAAATATACAGGCGGTCCAATCCTGAGATACTCTGAAACATTATTGAAATAACCCTGCCAGTGACGGGATGTTTTGGTAAGATCCCAAGCCCAATATGACTTGATATTCATAGGGATAGCAATTAGGAGAAGGGTCCCCCAAGGGCCCCAACTCAAACCACCCGGTTGCCATCCCAAGACATGCATATTCCATAAAACCATCAGATATCATCAAATCAAACCTGAAGATATGAGTCTCGGGGGAGAACAATCTGTTGTTCCAGGCCAGGTTCAATCCTTGTACATAATGCCTTCAAGGATCAAGAAAAATGAAAGGTTAACTCAATCAAGTAACACAGAGAAAATAAATACAACCATGTACATAAAAGATTTTATAATAAAAGTTGGAGAAACTTACAATGCTAACAAATGCCAAAGCAGCAAACACAGAAACGACAACTATTTTCACCCACCAAAGACCCAGCATGGGTGCATGAACCTCCTAGAAAAGGACAATTGAAAACCCACAGATTAAGATAAAGAAGGTACACACACACACACAAAAAAAAAAAAAAGAAGTAACCATGCACAACCTTACCAAACGGGAGCATCATGAATAAGTAGTCAGTAAGCATAAATCTACAAATATTTTGGAAGGAACATGGTCAACCACGAGTTGCTGTCCCCATTTAGCCTAGTGTTGAGTGTTTAAATATTCACAGAGTCAAGTATTCAAGGATACACAACACCTACACGATCCATCTACATGCATGTGTGTGCGTAGTACACATCACACACGAACTACACACACAAACCAACCTAGAAATTTTGTAGAACTTGTGTTCTGAAATATTCTTAAAAAACAAATTAGAAAATAGATTGACAAAAATAAACACAAAAAATATATTTTCTAATTTTCAAAAAATATTTATGTCCCCAAAAAGAGAAAGCCATATCAAAATAATAAGTAATTTTTTATTTTTTCAAAATTTTTACCAAACTAGTTTTGGAAACAATTTTAAAAAACAAATTTCCAAATACTCAACCAAACAGAGCTCCCAGTGCAATTGGTTGCAGTCAACATTTTCAACACCACCACTGATATATTAAAAATGGATCTTGCTGCAAAATATCCATGAGACACACACCCACAAACAAACAAAAAAAGACAAAAAGGGAAAGATCACGAGACACTATTCACCAATTTCAAAATACTTTTCATGAATTTCATAAAACATCTAACCTTTTTACCTTTTTCCAAAACACTTTTTATCCCAATCCAAACATTAACTAGTGCTCCGGGGCACTTGTTACTACTTGACATTAAAGACATGTAATAATTAGGATTTTTGAAGGTTTTTTTTTTTTTTTTTGGTTGATAAAGTTGAGTGAGTTAACAAGTACACAGGTTTTAATTTATCAAAAAAAAGTGCACAGGTTTTAGTTAAGCCGTGGGAAAATGCCAATAACCGGCATGCTTATGCACCAAAATTAAGAACACCAACAGAAGATGTATACTTCTTTTTTGGTGTGTAACCAGAAATCCCCTTATTACATATCAATAATTCGCTTTTAGTCACTACATTTTACAAAAACAAAAAGTATTACTTACAATCATTCTATATGCTGGTCATATACGTGCAACATTACCTTGCACTGTTTGTGTTACTATTTATGCCCATGGATTTACCTGATATCTGAGGCCCTGAGGTAGTGCACAGTAAATCAAATATACATATATATATGTATATGTATATGTGTATATAAGGTACAAAAAAATAGTTGGACAGTTCCAGCTGTACCAAAATGACCATATATTTTCTGAATTACTGCAGAGAATCCATAAGAGCTTTATATAGTTGTATAATGTAGTTGGCCAACTTAAGAAAAACCACAAAAAAAAAAAAAACAGAACCGTGGGTTATTACCTTCATATATCGAGTCAGTAATCCAGGTTTTCTCTGACCAATGCCTACATAGTCATATAATAATTTTCTTCAACCACGTCCATGTTTGGATTACTAAACAAAAACGATAATGGCAGTGAAAAATAAAAATTTGCAGACATGCGAGAATCTTAGCTGTACCTTCATTTGGATCTGTATATGATCCAGAAATTTTAATGCAAGGAAAACAATCAATCCTCTTCTCCTCAGCTCTCATAAAATCAAAAACAATCAAGGCAACAAAAGCAGTAATTTGCAGAAGGAAGTCCAAGAGAACTGCCAATGCTGCAAAATAATGTTGTGATGGAAGTCAACTGATAAGCCTACAATAAATATAAAACTAACAATGACAAGAATAATGATACAACCACTGCTGTTACAGTGCACTACTAGTTCTGCTACTTTTTCAATGTCATTAATTACGATAGGGAGTATTTTTCTGACCTGCAAACATAGAAAACACACGGCATGCCGGCATAGGAATAAAACTTCCAACTGCAAATGCCAAAACCTCTGAGAGGCTAGCAAGGGTTATGGATGGTCCAACTTCTACAAGTGCATTACTTATTCGGCCTTCTAAAGGCAACTCCAATGGCTGCCGCTTAACAGCATGTACCAGTATACACATGTTATCCACCCCAACCTGATATAAAAACAAAAAGTGTTCAATGGACACTAAGCTAACGTGGAAACTAGGGAAAGAATTATCAAGAAATATTTTGTCAAGAAAAAAAAAACTAATATTTCCCAACAAAGCTTGCAATTAAAGTAACATATTCTGTGACGGTCCTTGCAATAGAACATGTAAGGCATTTTAAAAGCTAATTAACATTTGGAAACCAAATAAGATTGCTGCAACTATCTCAGAACAAGCATTAGAATATAAGAAAATGTTGAGTTCCTCCTCATAGTTGAACTTTCCAAATGATGCAACTCAGTGTAGCAAAGGCTCCTTATATCCTCCACAATGTTTTTCTTTGAAATATTTATTTTTACTTAGCTACCATAAGAAGACATGCCAACTTTGCTAACAAACCATATTGCCAAGTCTTAATGCATTGTTTTTTCAGTAACAGAAACATTGGAGCAGCCCAATGTTGCATTGGTCTGGAGATTTATTCAAATATTAAGTTCTTCCAAATGTCCCCAACTTCACCCACCAAGCCACAAGCCTTGTCCGCACTCCCATGATCTAATTGTGTCATCACAAGATTGTAATTAGTCTACCTCTCGTGGCATTGCTCTTTGTATAATGCTTCAATTCACTGCTCCTTTCACACAACATCATGTGTTGGACTTGTATCACTCAAAGATAAGTGTAAGCTGGCCCGGACACCCGGTTATCCAAAAAAAACTAAAAACCCACTGCCTGTTTTGTCAACATTTCATATCTAAGACTGGGTTTCTTCACCTATTGCTTGTTTTACAAAGTAGCAAAAAATTATACTTGAAGGACATCACCCCATAAATGATAGGTCACCTAGATTTGTGGGTTATTTGTTATTACCACACACATTATTCAACTATTCATGTAGGTTTCCACTAGAGTACATAATCCAGACCCAGTTACAAACATGAGAATGTGTATTCAGCTTTGACAACAGCCATATTTATGCATATAACAGCCAAAAGCTAGGTTGTCCCATCAATACCTCTCCCAGTACCTTATTTTATGATTACTGAGATGGGTCATAGATAATGGATTTTATATTCATGTTATGGAGAGAGCTTTCTATAACAGTAGAAAAAAAATAGTTTAGGTTAGAGACGTACCCTATATGAATATATACTTGTACAGGAATCTAATACTTCTATTTATCCTAAACACATTTTGCATAAATAAATCCATAAACCTGCGGGCAATATTTCCACACACAATGAAAAAGGCTCTCCGATTTCTAGTTTGTAGCTTACATGTGTAAAAGGTACAGGCCAATGAACTCAATATTTAAGGTTTAACTTTGCATTTACCTTTCAACATGTTTCCAAACTTCTTTCAATATTCCGAAAATGAATGTTCAAACTATGACAACAACATATTCAAAGATACTAACAAGGACATGATTCCCTTGGGGGCAGGACGCCCTGCGTGGTGACCTCTAGGGTATGTGATTAAGATAAGACATAAAATTACTAACAGCAGAAGAATATTCTGTATAATAACACTATTTTGGAGAATTCAACTTCTAGGGTGTTATGCCTACTTTGACAGTAGCTATAACTCAAGACAGGACTGAGAAAAAACCTCAGTCCACAATAATATAGAAATCATAGTAAAGCTAAAAGGATTTTTTAAACAAGTGGAACTTACAGCCAAAACAAGAAAAGGGATGACTTCCATAATTATAAGCGTAGATTTTATTCCAAATGCACTGAAAATCCCAACCGATCCAAGAACGGAGAGCATGACAAGCATAACTCCTGAAAGACCAAGCAATACCTGGAAGCCAACCAGTCATATGATTTAAACTAAATAAAAGAAGATAAGGTTAATTTTTTTTTAAAGTGAAAACCTAGCATTCCTAAATACAAATAATGTGTTCCAAAGTAGTAAAAGGGAAGCTAAAAGATAAACCAAGCATAAAATGAAGGAGATCCTGTGGAGTACATGATGTCAATGAGAGTACTTTTTTATGAAGCAACTCAAGGATGTGCGAGGCAAAATTAGAAGTGTTCATTAATTTACTACATCCCAAAAATCATCCCATTGCCCAATAGCGGAGCAGAAGAAAACTGAGCCCAAATTTTTTAAGTTTCAGACCCTTGACAAAGACACAGACACTACCAAAAGATATATAGTGACTCCAAAGCATCCATATCAATTTCATGCTAAGATCAAGGTGGATACTTGAAAAATTAAGAATCCACTCCTAATTATGTTTAGTCCTCATTTTCATGTTTTGAAAAAGGTAAAAGAGGCTACTACGTAAATGGCATACAACTATCAATAAGAAAAAAAAAAAAAAAAAAAACAAATCAAACGTTACCCAAGACATATAAAGCTTGAAAATATATACAATAAAGAGAGTTAAAACATGAATGGAAGGCACCATACCTTAGATGATATGTAAAATGAAGTGAAACTTGGTGTGTCGCCCAAAGTCAAGGATATATAAGCAAACATCACAAGATAGCTTATCTGAAACAAAGTAGGGTAGCAAAAGAAAATGAACAAGCAATCACAAATGTCACTTATTTAAATAAAATTGCACTAACCTACTAAATGGAAAATTTCATAAATTAATTAACAAAATTGCATAATCAAGAGGTCTTGGTTTGGCGAGGGCCAAGTTCGAAGGTGTTTTCTCAGTATCTTCATTTTATCAGGGATTGTGTGGTGCTGTGGAGGGGGAGTTTCCTTGGCGTCAGATTTGGGTCATAGGTGTTCCTTCAAAGGTGGCTTTCTTTGTGTGGACAGCGGCTTATGATAGTATTCTGACGATTGACAATTTGGTTCGTCGGGGGCATGTTCTGGTTAATTGGTGCTTTTGTGTTGTGGGTTGCGGAGTCGGTAGACCATCTGCTTGTTCAATGTCGGTGGCTTCTCGCTTGTGCGATCTTATTTTTTCTACTTTTGGGGTGCAGTGGGCGCAACCAGAGGAGGTGTTGGGGGTCTTGTGGAGTTGGGCAAAGGGTCGAGTGGGGAAAAGGCATCGGAAGGCTTGGGCGTTGGCTCCTCTGTGTTTGATGTGGTTCATTTGGCTAGAGAGGAATCGTCATATTTTCCAGGAGGTTGTCCATTCGGTATCTTGGTTGGAAACACGGCTTCTCCATGTTTTGTGTGGTTGGGTGTCTGGCCGGGTGGGTGCAGATTTGTTTACCTTTTTAGATTTTTTTAGATGATGTGTTTGGTTGAGTGGTTTAGTTTGTTTTTGTTTCTTGTTTGTCTTTGTGCGTGGTGCTCCTATCCTGGGGGTGTCACTTTGTATTCTTACGCATCTCCTTGATGCTTTAGTTTCTTTATAAAATTTATTTATCCAAAAAAAAAAAAAGAAGAAGAAGAAAACAATATTTTGCTATTAAAAAGGAGATGAGGCTGAAAGTTTGCAAGGTCTCACTGAAATAGTTATAACATCCGCAGTACTTTCTCTTTTTAATTCTTCCTCAATGGAGCTTTCTGATGAGAAGGAAATTGTTAAATTTTTTGACTGCACCATTGGCAAGAGTTCATCCTGCAACAAAAAACTGTGTCAAAGTCTGTAGTACAAGCATTCATAGAAACGAATGTTGTTGCATGCTTTGGGGAGGCGAGGAATACGTAAAATCAAGGAGAAAACAACATTAAGCCACATCATCATACAATTTTAAGCAGGTAAATCAAGTGCCTTCAAAATATATCTAGCTTCCAGAAAAATAATATAAGGACATGAAGAATTTACCGACTAATTAGGGCACCTAACTTAATTGGATATTTGTGGTAACTAGGGCCAGGCCAGATCTTTCTGTTAATTCATAAGCAATTAGACAACCACGTCCCTCCAAACCACCAAACCTCATTTTCTTAAAAGCAATAAGTAGTTGGGATATCTAGAGAAGAATTGCAGAATTGGCTATGATCACCCTAACAAGAACAGCATTTTTAGTGAAACAAACATTTCTGATCCATATCCAATCCATGTTCTCATACTTGAACAAATGTAAAAACATGATATAAAATGAGAGTATGGCCATTTTTCCACTTTTTTTCCCTGATAAGTCATTTCTGAACACCTTCCTAGGTCAATAGTTGCACACAACTCCTGTTGTTTGATTGGCATCATTCTAAAATGCAATCCTCAGCAGTAAAATCACTTCTTTTTTTTCTTGTTACTTAACCACAAACAAGTCCAACTCTATGTCAGTTCTTACTACATCATTTTCCAAAAATTCGTTCCACTACTGAAAACGTACCCCACTAATTAGCACTGTAACAGGAAAATAAAGTGACATCAGATTATAAAACTGCATAAATTTCTAATTCAAGAACAAGGGAAAAATAATCAGCTATCGTTGAGGGGGAAAAAAAAAAAAAACCACTAGTACAAAATGCAAACCTTCACTAATTGAATAAATGCCTTTTCCCAAGCAACTGCTCTCTTACTTTCATTGCCTTCTTTATCAATTGCATTGTTCACAGGATACGTTATAATAAATGCAGAAGCCTGCCATGGAACATCAATATTGTGTTACTGTGCACCTTAATTACATCTTCACTTTACAAGTGGTCAGCAACTTACCTCAGAATAGTTATTCCCAGAGAAACCTCCTAATGCAGTGCTTGGATCAAGAGGGGCTTTAAATGCACTTAGACATGTGTCTGCTGTAGTATAATGCTTAAAGAAGCATGCAGGGTAACATCATCAATAAGCAGTTAGTTTTATTGCAAATAATATATAATAATCATCACATTGATTAAAAATAAAACTACATTGTAAAATACAGACACAAGGCTACTCATTATTACGGACCAAGGAATATTCAATGCTTCCTCTTTCACACAAGATACTCCATAATAAATTATATAGGTGGGCCCCAAGAAAAATTTCATTCCAAAAAAGCTTTTTCATTTTCACCCTCCCCTCTCCCAAAAAAAAATCCTCCTAATGGACAACCAAGGAGTGTACAAATCTTGTAATGGCAAAGGAATCAAATTTTGATATAGTAATGTCCACCGGAACAAAAAATAACTATTCAATAAGATAAATTAGTTATCTTAAAAGTTTTATATATCCATTTGATCAAAATTTCAAGAGACATTTGTATGCCAACACAGTTTTTGAACTGGAAAATTCAACAGCAGCAGCAGCAGCATTAAAAAACCTCAGTAATTTAGATGTAGCTACATTTTTGTTTTTTCTCCTTGATAGATGCATGTGAAAACTATTGACACCGTGTGAATGAAACTTCACTGATTTAGATCTCCCCATTTTATTTTTTCCTTTTCTAATTCAGATTTGGACATTTTAAGTTGATATTCACTGTATATGGAATAGGCTCCTGATATGAGACACAAGCTGAAGGTTAAAATGAATACCAGGCTTCAAGTCTCCTATGCCCATAACTCGATCCAAATTAAAACTTAAAACAAACAAACAAACAAAACTTCACAGGTTAAATTCATTATAATGGTCTCTTCTGGTTTTATTCTGAAAAAGGTCCTTCATCTCAAACAATTGAATCCCCCCCACCCCCAAAAAAGGCCCAAATGGTACAGGGAAATGAAAAACAAAAAAGGTAAGGATCTTAAGCTTACAACATAGAGATAGGGACCATTAGAATGTACCTGAAAACAATACTCAACATGTTGAACACCCCCATAGCCATCATAATTTGTAGGATCCATTTTGAAATACTATCACAGAAAAATAAGCTGTGTCAGCACAACATGGATGGTGAAATAATATGAACTATATCCAAGTTTCAATAAATGGCTGTAAAGATAACAATTTTCTATAACAATCTTAAAAGTACACAGGCACAACTCTCAGTAATGAACATCAGTCCAACAATGATGCAAACGGAAATTTAGGTTCCATTAGAATTTTAAATAATAATAAAAAAAGGCAATCTACTCGTAGCATAACTCATTAACATCAACACATCAACATGAGCAAGAGAAAAGTAAGAAGAAAGAACAAAAACAAGTTTGCTTAGAAACAAAGCATCAAAAAATATATGTCAGTGGCATGCCTTTGTGATATTCACATTTAAGTTTCCAGTGCATGAGGACAACTAGTATACACACCCCAGACAAATAACTACGGTACTCCTAATTAGTTGATGATACCATTTCCTAAATGCTAAAAACAACAAATCACAACATAAAGGCTAGGGAAATGATCAAGCTTGTAAACAGAATCTAAGAATACAAATAGGGTATATAAAAGGTGATGAGAAGTTCTAGATCATACAATCATAGAGAAAAGAGAAGATGATCTTAAGTCTATCATTGGTGTTTTGTCCCTACAATCTGGTCAGTGAGACAACAAGATCCTTGCTCCATTATTGTAGTCTTTGAAGCCACTTCCAGTTAAAATGAGATTTTTAAATCCATCCTTTAAACCACTCCAGTAAACCTTCATCTTCACTTTCCAATAAATGAAAAATAAACTAAAGTGAACCATGTATTCAAGGAGAAAGAAACTAATTTAGAGGCAATTGGTCTGCTCTACTAAAGATCAGTGAAAAATGAGCCTTAAAGTGGGCACAAAACTCTGGGAAGTCAATTGCTATCACAGTCAACATTAAAGAATCTTTTTCTTTTTCTTTTTTTTTCCTTCTAACAAGGTGTCCGGGCCATTTAGAGCACCCGAGGAGCCTCAGAGCATGTGCCAAGTGCCCAAGTCTCCCACTTGTCGCAGGGGTTTGGGAGAATGGGAGAAGTACATAGGCAGCCTTACGGCCCTTAACCCCACTTTTTGTGAAGAGGCTAATTCCTGTGACTCAAACTCACGACGCAACGTTGGTGTGGGTAGCACTTGCCATCTTACCAAGTCACAACCTCTACATGGACCAAGTAATTTCCAAGATAAATCCATGGGATGGCCTCAAGTGTATGACTTGACTTGGGAGGATCAATTTATAGATCAAGTTGCTTGCCATTCACATCATTTCTACAGTTAGTGGGAAAAGGCAAATTCATATTGTTCCAGTACATTTTTTGTTTGGTCTGTGTAAAAACGTATGAGATTTTTGTAGAGCTTTGTACCAATCACAAGAAAGTAATCCATATAAAAATAATATGCTCGGGATCCAGACAAGAGGGTACCTGTAAAACACTTTGAGTGGCACAATCTTGGCCTAATGGCTTCAAACAAATATCACTCAGAGATACCAATGAGCCTGAATAATTTGCTTGAATTCCATCCACCTTCGAAACAGAATAAGCAAGCATAAAAAATAAAGAAATATCCTTAACTACATTTGCTCAACTATTGAACAATAACGAAGGGGCATAATAGCAGTAGTCAAATATCTATTGAAAGCCTTAACTTCAATCAAAGTTACATATCAATTTTACTGCTCAAGAGTAGCACAGCACAACAAATACCTTCTTTTGTATTTCGAAAAGCAAATTGATATTGTTCTCTGTCACAATGCTTGGTGACTTGCCATGCATTGCATCTGGAATTGTTGCTAACATGAGCTGCAAAACATGTGAGGAGTAGTCAATCTCTTGCAATATTAAAGCAAGATGGCCTATCCACATAACAGGGGGAAGGGAGAAAAAAAAGGAGCAACTAATGGAACATCTTAAATGAATAAACCATTTCAAATCCAGTAAAAGTAGTAATTGGATTTTATTAAATCTTACCACATATCAAACGAGATGGGAGACATTTAATTATTGGAACTGAGTTTAAATTCCGTCAAAATCAAAATCCAAATACTATTCAAATCCACAAAATATGTTTCTAGCATTAGTATTAGCTAGAATATCCCCCAAGATATCCACTTAAAGAGGTTATATGGAAAGATAGGATATAAACTACACCAAACTCAAAAGACGCAAAGAATAATTGAAGATAAAAATTCTAGGATACAAAACTCAATCAACAAATAAATGCAGTTCTAGGCTTGGTTCATCTCTTATATGATGTTTGAAACAATCAAAAGGAGCACAACTTGCAGGCTTGATCCGTGCTCTTTGAAAGCTTAATTGAAAAGTGAAAACAAATTAACCTTCACACAATGCTTTGCCTCTGTTAATCCCAATGTAGTAAAGATGACATTCTCAAGATCAGGAAATTAAGTAGATAGGGTCAAATGAAAAGCTAGCAGCACTAGCTTTCTAGATTCCATTTCATTTAATACAAGTCCATTCAGGTTTTGGATATGAAAATGATGTTATGGTTGTGCTGATCAAACATCCACTCCACGTTAATTAATAGATAAACTGCACATTCCTGGGGATTAGTAAGTAAAGCCACGTCTCACACAGACCAAAATAACTACAATTTAAGATGGTGCTTAATTTAAAGGTGATACAAAACATGCGGAGTGCATGTCCCAATAATTGCATCTCCAGCGTACGAAGCTGGGGCTAGCAAATCAGTTATTTCATATATCTTGTTATAAAATAATGACATATATCAATAAACAAACTAACTAAATTTGGATAAGTAATTGTTGCTCTTAACCATATCAGCAATCACAAGATTCAAAGAAAAAGAGGAGTTGATTATGTTCTCCAACTTTATAGTGTATATATGAATAGATAAAAGTTATTCCATGAAATATTATCCCTTGGCAAGTCAACTCAGTCGAACTCTATAGAATATATCATCTATTATTTATTGGCTCAAAATCTATCCTCAAAAAGTAAATTGAAAAGCATTTTAGCAGAAGTCCAGCATGAACTTGAAAAGCATGCTTAAAAAATGTAAGTGTACTACAAAAGTTTTAACATAATTGTACTGCACAAAGTATTATGTATTCCTCTCTTAGAGATTATTTAAGAGAAACAAAAAATGAATTTTTGTTTTCTATAGTGTTCTAGTGCACAAAAATGACAAGCAGCTTCAAAGATAGTATGTAAAGGTAACAAGAAAATTTTCAAAAAATCTGATGGTGGCAAGTAAAATCAATTGAAAGGCAGTAGGATAAAACATATAATTAACAAACAAACAAAGAAGTAAAAAGATGCAGAACCTGCTCAATTCTGTAGAAAGGGGCTAGATGGCTGTCAAAAAACAGTTTCTCTTCTGCAGCTTTACTCCCAGGTCCTACCCATAGCTGAAATGGTATAGATGTCAAAACTTGACCAACATTTTGTAAATATCACCCAAGTAACAATATTGTGATAAACATAAGACACCATAAAAAAAACTAGAAGCCTTGTTTATGTGTTACATTTACATAACATTGAGCTTTTAAAAAAAATCAACCTTGTTCTCATCCAACGTCCAATTCTGAGACTCCTCTAGTTTTACTATTAATTCCAAATATACAATATTCCAAGGAGACTCTTGTTGCACCTCAATAAGGATGCAAACCGTCATGTTTAGTGTCCAAAAACTTGTAATAACTTTCTTGAAATTATAAGAGTAGCTAGCAACCAATTACTGAACAACTTTTAGACTAATCACATAACGAAAGCTAATAGTGGCTGCTATCATGGGTTTCACAAACCTTGAGTTTTGTACTTCTACTACCAACTCAACTCAACTCACTCAACAAGAGTAGTTTCTCATGTTCTTAACCCATGTCATTTTTTACTTAATCTAGTCTTTTTAGCACCTTTCACTTGATGAAATCAGTCCTTCATGCTGGTTGGTTGGTTTGTGCTAACTAACCATAGTTTAAGCAACCTTAGATATTTATCTACAAAACCAAATATGATTCAGACCATACGTCATGAATGTCCTTTCACACTTTATTCTAGCTACTGATAATATAGCTACTTAAGCTACAACTGCGCTATCAACTTAAGCTTTTAGAACAATCAATTGTAAGCATAGTATTACAGCTTTGATCCTGCAAGGTCTTTTGTTCAAGTCTCCATGTTATCATTTGTTTACTACTTCAACTCTCTATTTTCACTTTCATTATATTTTTATGGGTCGAGCTCCACATGCAAAAGGTGGTTGCATGTGTGGGACGATGTGAAAGATTGATAACTGATATACATTGCTAGTAACCATTATATCAAACGCAAACTTTTGGGGAAAGTGGTTTCTCATATAACAAAGAAATTTTGCAAAGTTTGGCAAAAAAGCATTCTAGTAGTATACATTAGCAAGCATATCAAGAATCTAAACCAAAAGAGCTACCATAGTCAGTTGTCAAAACTAGACATCCATATAAGCAAACCCATAGACCCATGGACAATAATGAGCACACATAACAGGAATTTATGGAAAAGGGATTGATTGCAAAACTAAAGAGAATATATTGATTTACTATGCGAAAAGCAATCTAGATAACATATCATACCTTTTCAGGCCGTGTCTCCACTTTAAAATGGATTAAGCCTAGACAAAGCAAGAGAACAACAGCCAATGACAAACATAGCACAAGGACTGGATTTCTAGCAACCATTGTTCCATATCTCCTGAACATAGATATGTGCCCACAAAATCAAAAACCATTCCCTATAAGTTGATATAAGCATTAGCGGCATAGGAGGTGACCTGTAGAATTTTGACATGTATCCTTGCACAACAGAAAGTTGAACCCCTTTTGTAGTTTGAGAAACATCCTCAAGCATCTAAAAATTAACAATAAAATAGACTTGATATGGGAATCTCATCAGGAAAAATCACAATAAATTTAACTAAACAGTCATGAATAGACATTAAATCTAAAGAGAGTAAAAGGAGGAAAAAAACATAAAATTTACAGATAATCCAAAAAGGAGGACCCCACCAATGAACCATTTGTTTTTTTTTTTGGCAATTTTCAGTAGGGATGTAAGAAAGACCCAAAATAACAACCAAACCGATTGAACTAGACCGAACCAGACATATTTGATCTGTCTTTTAACAATAATTGGTTCGGTACCGGTTCAAGCACCTTGTGCACTGAACTAAACCAAAAACGGCCACTTCAACATATAGTGTATTTATAATATATATAATCTAATAATATAATGATATTGATAAGTATAATAAATTACTAATCTCAATTAATTAACCTTATCATCCCTATAACTTAAGTCAGCAAACCCTTATTATATATAATCTTAACTCTAACTTACTATTCTCGAAGCCTTAGGATGTGTTTGGTTTGTGTTTTGCAATATGTTTTTGGAAAAAATTTCCAAAAACAAGTTTGGTTACAAATTTTCTCAAAAAAATTCTAAAATCACTTCTCTCTCTATTAAATATCAATCAATCACTTTTTCTCTCTCCTCTCTCCTTCTCAATCACTTTTTCTCTCACACAAATCTACTCAATTACAATAAAATATCAAATCATCCCAAACTCCAAAACTATTTTTCAAAATATACAATCAAACAAACCAAAAAAATTTATAAACTCTCTCCCCAATATTTTTTTTTTTAAAATTTATCTCAAAGCACAAACCAAACACACCCTTAGTATTTATTAAATTTTTTTGTTTGTATTCTTGTTAATCTAGGAATTGAAAAGTATCTATTAAATGGATGGATTGGACATGTTTGAAGTGGTGGACAGATGGCTAGTTCAATGTTTTTACATATATAAGTGACTATACTAAAAGATTGCTCAAATTTGAAAGGTCCTAGATTGATTAAACCGTACCAAACCAAACCATTTCAATTGGTGTGGTTTAATGGGATAAGCAGTCTATATTGGTGCTCAAAATAATAAAACCGATATTATCGGTTTAGTGGAAAATTTTACCTAAATCGAACCGATTACATCCCTAATTGTCAGTGCATTGTTGAATATTCAAGTATGACCTTAACAATTCAACGCCAAAACCACATGTAGAATATACTTCTAGTGCTATAGCAACAAACTCAGGAAGAAGAAGAAAAACTCCCTTATGTTGAACTTATGTCTGTTAATTTAGTCAAGAATCTTAAAGCAAAATTTTAACCTCTTATGTTTTATCTACTATGCACTTCTTTCTGTCTAGTCATCAGCTTCTCCAAATGTCTATCCTTTTTTTTCCCCTCTTTTTGGGACTTCCCTTTTTTCTACTATGAGAGTTGAATATACATTGTTGGGCAAAGTTTTGGGGTTACTTGTCACCAAACATGGTATTAGCCTTTGTTCCAGGAGGTCCTAGTTTCAAGTCTCATGGTATTTGTTTGTCCTTCCATTATGTTTGTTCTTGTATATTTTGTTTAGTATGTATTAATGCACCTTGTTCAGTGCAGTTTATGGGCTTACCAGTCTCCACATGCAAACATTCACACTTGAATGAGGTTGTGAGAGGTTAATATACATTGATGAGCTCATTCTCTAACACCTTAAGCTTTTGGGGCATCTGTGACCTAACATGTAATGTCTAATTATTATTCACATCTCCTCCCCAGTGCAACCACTTAGAGACCTCTAATGCTAATCAAAAGCAACCCCACACGCGCGCGCGCACACACACAAAAAAAAATTACAATTGTTTACCATTAATGTTATTCAAAGCAACCAAAACAAGGAAAAGATACCTAATACAAGATTTTCAAGCTATTTCTATGACTAGGAAAATAGGCAAAGACTATCTCAATGCTAGAAATCATTCCTCAAGAAACAATACAATGATGAAGAGTGGTCGTTCAAAAAAGGTAGCACCTAGCTGGGGGAAAAACATTCCTCCCCTGAAGCAGGTTAAAGTTATCCATCCCTCAGCTATCAGGACAAGGCTGGGAATTAGATCAATTTCCATCTGATTCAGAACAAATGGCTGAAATTTTCTTAACAAAACTGGATTGACAAAAATTAAGTCAGTCAAATTTTCTTGATTGATTAGCAAGCTATTAAATTTTCCCTGATGAACAAGAATAACTTTTTCCCTTATTTATTTTTCTTGATTAGCAAAAATGAATATTTTCCTTTTTGGGCATTCTTGATTAGCAACAATTGCCAAGTTGGTTATTTCCTAGCTTGCTCTGCAAGTGTTAGTTTAGTATAAATACCTATGTATGCATTAGAGCAAATCAACTTTTGGATACTAATAATACAATTTCTGAAAGAGCATCTCTTGTTTATTTTGTTAGTGGTTGGTTTTGTTTGTTGTGAGCGTTCAGTCCATACATGCTTCCCTGCATCAACAGCCCCACTAATGCTTTATGTTTTGCATGCAGGGAAATTCATAACTACAAGACAAGGGGCATAAGTGCATCAAATGATGAAATGAGAAAAGGCAAGCCAAGTAAACAAAACAAATCATAGGTCACATGTAGAGACTGACATGCACCTGTATGGAAGGATTCTCATCTTTTTGCTGGTTGGCAGAGTATTTTTCACGATTATTTGCAACATTCAATACATGTCTAGTTCTATAAGCTGGGCTCCTCTCCACTTTTCGATGAAAAAAACCCCATCCGAGAAACACAGAAACCAATATAATGTACACAATCGCAACAGCAAAGTCGATACATTTTGCCTGCAGTCATTGATAGTAAAACCAAAACAGAAAATGGAATTAGAATTTAAAATTCATGCCTTGCATGATACCATTTAGTGATTAAGATTGTAAATTAAATAGCACATTAATGGTCTAATACATCCACATTCCATACAAACAATTATTCCATAGACCGGTTGTAAATTGGAGCCAGTCCATATTGAGTTCTCTCTCACCTTAAGAGACCCAATTCTCACTGAACAGGAGCCTTTTTTTACAGAGGAAGGAGGAGCTGAATTAGAGCAAACAGGAGCCGCAGGGCAATCACCACAAGAACAGCCAAGTGAAGTATCACCACACGAATAAGTAGTCACGTTCATAAGTCTCATTCCAGATGACTCAGGAGCAGTTGGCTGGAAATCAATTAAATATGGTGAACCTGGCACGTTAAGGCCTACTTTTCTACCAACAAAAGCAAACCATTCTGCCCAAAAAAATCAAAATTGATGTAAGAACTACAGTTTCATCAACAAAAAGTGTTTAGTAACTCAGGAAGCAAACATGATCATAGTCCTTTTATGAAACCTTTATATGAACAACAAATCAATTTAAAATGACAAATTTTACTCAAAAGATTTTAAAATAATCAACAACTAACAAAGAAATTGAACCATATCTCAAATTAAAAACTTACATGTAAGCCATACAAAAGCAAAGTGTTTGATAGAAATATCTAAAACATTTAAATGGAAAAAATATGAAACAAACAATTTTTTAAATGGCGACATTTGTGGATTCTTAAATATTTAAACGAATTTACTAGAAAAATACATTATGCCCTCATGAACCTAGTAAACAGTGTCATATTAACATTCTCCATTTCTCTTGAACAAAGGGAAAGATCAAAATCTACAAGTAATTGCAATTTAAAGAATCCTCCAATTTACATCATGCTTACAAGTAATTGCAATCTTAAGTTTTCTTTCTGGTACAAATTCCACTAGTTGGAACTGAATTGGATTATTCAGTCATTCACAAAACTCAATTCAACCTAACAAGCTTTGGTCCCAATCATAATTCCTATAAATCAAAATTAAAGCAAACTATGTCACTTGCTCCCCCCCCAAAAAAAAAAAAAACCAATATCAAGACTTCACATCGTAATCCAATATTGCATTCAGATTTTGCATTATTAATCTTGTCGGTCACTGCTCACACTCGTAATGTCACCTCTAGGTGATAGTTAGTGTGAATATGCATACATGCTTTGGGGGAGGGGGAGAGAGGGATGCAACATGTATGTCATAGAGGTGGCGTATCTAGTGCAAGTACAAGTTTTAGATACGTGCAATAGGAACTTGGTCTTTGCAGAATGCATTGTGATAGTTGCTAAAGTGGTGTAGCTAGAAATTGGATCCAGTGGTATCAAACATGGCCTAAGTTGTTAGGAAATGGGTCCGAAAATGTATATCAATCTAACATTCTCCCTCACCTGCAACCTTGTCTTGCATGTGAAGAAACAAAAAGAGAACGAAACAAAAGAAGCGAATAACCAAACAAAAAAGAAGAAACCAAACGGGGATAGAATATGAAATGCCAAAGGAAAGACTTGAACCCAAGACCTCTCATCAACCTGAGCTCTAATGCCATGTTAAGTCACTAATTTTCCCAAAAAGCCTAAGCTGTTAGGAAATGGGTCTAAGAATGTATATCAAGCTATCTAACAACAATGGCGGAAAAAATTCTCTAAACAACCTATCTAAGTTCAATATCGATTAAGCTAACTACGAGTAAATTAGGCTCCTCATAGATAAATTCCATATGCAGCCAAATTAAGGTCATTGTAGACTAAATTAATTACAACTAAACTGAATCAACTTTAACTCATATGAAAGCAGAGCCCACTTTAGGTTAGTTGCTACATTATTTTCTTATCAAAAAGATTATCCCACTTTGTAACACTGCCCACAGAACATCACTAACAATTTCTGAAAGAAATAGAAAATTGATCAACCATCCATTATTAGGCATCTTATGTGAGTCCAGATCCTCTCCTCGGAGGATCTCTACTTGGCTCCCTACTTGGTGGGCCATTGGGCCCAATTTCGATGATCCGAACTGTTCAGATTTTAGGATTTGTCGAATATATCATACCTATAAAAAATCAAGTTGTTCAGATCATTGAACTAAAAATTGTTTATTAAAAAAATTTAATAAACAATTTTATTTTTTAATATAACAGTTTTTAGTTTGATGATCCAAACACGTGGTTTCCGATATCCGATCGACTTGATTTTTTACAGGTATGATATACTCGACAAATCCTAAAATATGGACGGTTCAGATCATCAAAAGTGGGCCCAATGGCCCACCAAGTAGGGAGCCAAGTAGAGATCCTCCAAGGAGAGGATCTAGACTCATCTTATGTGGGCATGGAATAACAAATGAAAAGCTGTAAAAATCAGACTACCTCATGTAGAAATCTAGGAGTAGATTTTCCAATAAAAGTGTTGTTCCTAGCTCCTATGAACTCCACCAATAAGTAAATTCAACAAAGAGTTGAAAACAAAAGGTTAAAAATCCAACATAGAGTTGAGAACAAAAAGCATGAAAATCCAACATGCTTAATAATTCCATTATCCATATATGTATAATAACCAATAACGATATGGTCATGATCACTGGTTAAGTTTTGGGTTCCGCGAGCTATGAATCAAATAAAGTTGCTAAGTGCTTAAAACCCTTCCGGGATTCCACAATGTTGGTGTGGAGCAAGCTATTAAAACTATCAAGAATGGGCATTGACCCTTATCGAAGGAACTCTATGTCCTGTTTCTATGTAAATATCTAGTTTGTCATTCCAATCATCATTTGATTTTGGCCACTTCTCTTTTGGGAACTAATTCCATACACCTTTCTATTCTGCTACTCCTTGTGTGTGAGTGTATGTGCCTGTTAGCTTGTGCATGCGCATGTGCACGTGTGGATGCACATACATGCATGAGAGAGAGAGAGAGAGTACCTTTAAAATTTTTAGCACCAGCACCAATAAATTCTATAGCCCGCGAATTCATGGTACCAAACTTTACATCCTTGCATGATTCAAATAACCCTTCACCGAAAGTGTCAGTTATATAATACTGAATCCCATCCACGGTCAAATTGCCATTAACCTGAAAGTAATGCATACAAATGAAAGAAAATAATAATAAGAATCCTTGTACAAGATTCACATACCCTATATAAACAATTATGTAGGAGTATCCTATAAGCTTTCTATGTTTCTTAAGAGAAGAGAACGGTTGACAAGTTATCCTTACGAGCACTAAACTCTTGTTCCAATCAATTTGGGCAAAACTATTTTGCTATTCAGCTCCATGAAGACCCATAAGTTCAGTTTAATTACATGCTACCACATCTTCACTTGCTATCTCAGCCAGTGTTAATTTTGGCCTTTCCCATCTCTTTACCATTTTCTTTTATGTGTATAGTGGTGTGACTATCTCCATTACTGGAAACCATATTGATCTTACTCGGTTTCTCAAATTATCTCCCATTAATGATATATGTCTACATCACAAATGTATTCATTGCTAACCTAGCCCTTCATTATCTTAACACACATTCATCTCCACATCCACATTTCAGGGGCCCTAATGAAGATATATTATTGGATCCATCAATTTCTAACTAGCATTTGACAGTTAACTAAAACATGCACAGAACAATTGTATTGGCCACATAACATTTTATTAATGCATAAATTGGACAAAAAAAAGAGTAACTACTGCAGAACAAGCTTCAATCTTTAATCTCTGGAGTTATATTTTTTTTTTTTTGGTTAGGAACGTTCTGCCCATGTCATTGTAGCATTACTGCTTATACTATTATTTTACTATACAGATTCATACTACAGTAATTTATTATTTTTTTTGGCAAGTATTCTGTAGTAAATTTTAGGACTGAGTTAAAAATTCTAATTTTAATTCGCTTTTCTCAACTAAACTCAGTTATTCCCCTTTCTTGGGTTTCAATGTTTCAGGATTTCCAGATTGAATTATTGCCTTGAAAATTGAGCTACTCTTGGAAAGCTAGAAAACCAAGGGGTTCATAGAAAATCTAATTCAAAATGGCACCATGAAGCAATAAATACAAAAATCTGACCGTGGCCACAGAAGTCACGTTGATAAACAGGCTCTGATTCGGAGAGCAAGAAAGCTCACAGAAAAGATTCAAGAAATTTCTCAAGCATGCTGGGCAGCCTACAAGAAAAGGAATTGCCTGCAAGGAAGAACATAAATTTAGATGTATAAGTGATCTTATATCATAGGGCAGTAGAATACTTATGAAGGACTAAATGAAAAAATATATCCAAGCTAAGCCTAAAACAAAAAGGAAACACTTAAATGTATCACCCATCAGTACAAATACATATGGCATAAACAAAGAATTCTAGCAAATAGGGCAACAATCTGCAAAAAAAATTGATAAATAAATAAATACATTAACCACAATGCAGCAGGGATTGTTGTGAGACATTCGATAACTTAATGATATACAAAAAGACCACACAATGTGTACCATTCCTCTTTAAAATAGATGTTAATGAGAAAAAAAATTAAAAAATGAAAACTCCAGTTCAATGAGATTATTAGCCATTGCCCCCAATTTGAACAAGAAAATTAGCCTTCGGCCCACCAAAGGAATTAACCTAGAAAATATAGATAAATGAATGATAAAAGTAATAAAATACCGACTATAATAAGCATCCAGCAAACATCACCGTAAAAAATATAGAAAATGTGCACCCTAAAAGTCCCATTGCCGGATTCCTCCCTTCCATAATCATGCAAAACCTAAACTGTTTGACCATCATGGTAAAATTATTTCTTAAATATAGAATGCAGTAATTGTATATGCCATGAAGCTTGGACTCTTTCCCCCTTTCTTGGATAAATTACACTTTGCATCCTTGCACTTTACACTTAATCTCACTTTAGTCCCTCATTTTTCAATTGTAAAAGTCAGCCCCTTGTACTTTCGTCAAGTGGTAATATGGTCCTTCTGCTAGTTTGGTTTTAAATTAACTAACATAAATTGTCATGCAACCCTCACATAAATCATTTGTTAGGACGAAATGTAATATATTCCATTTTCAGTACAGAGAGAAAGAGTGATTCTATTTATACCACAAAACATCTCCTTACAACGGGTGATGCTATTTACACCACACTGTCTCATTACCCTCCCCATGTTCTTTTTTTTATTATTACAATCTTGCCCTTATCTAAAATTACCACAAAACAAAAAAACTCAAACCCTAACCTAATTTCTCAACCCACCCACCCCTTAACTACCCTCTCTTCCGACCACCACTGCAGTTGTCGCTCAACTCCATCGTCAGCGCCACTGGCCACTACTGTCGGCTCGATCCCTAGCCCCTCTCTGGCTCACCCCACCACCACCCTCTTCCTCCACCTCCTCTTCTTCATAGATCTTAAAAACCCTAGGTCCTCTCTCTCTCGCGCGAGAGCTTGCGGTGAAGGGCATGGCAGGATACGCTTTTGGTAGAGGGATAATGAGGAGGTCGCGACTATGGGGAGAGATTGCAACATCTCTTCGCAGCAATCTGGGGAGCTGGGAAGGAGGATCATGACGAGGAAAGGGGTTTAGAAGGGGAGTCGCGGTAGGGAAGAGGGGGACTAGAAGGGGAGTCAGAGCAAGAGAGGGCTAGAAAAGTGATCACAGCAACAAAAGGGGGTAACGGTGGTCAGAGGTGACGGTTGTGAGTGGGACCCAAAGGGGGTGATGGTGGTGATGGAACGGTGAATGGAGGCTAGGGAACGGTGTCGCCAGTGGAGAAGGGGCTAGGAGTTGATGGTCAAAAGTTGCGATAGTGGTTGCCAAAGGTGGCGGTTGGGGTTGGGGTTGTTAGGCTTGGAAAGGTTGAGGGTGTAACGAGTATGGTATATTTGAAAATGAAAATTGAGTGTCATAAGTCAATTTGTTGTGTAAATAGAATCACCCCCTTACATCCTTATTTTTCTTTTTATTATTTTATAATTTTTTGAAATCACCGAAAACTACATAAACACAAAATCTAAAAACCTAATTTCTCATTACACATCAATTCCCTACATCTCCACCAATACACAACCACTTTGTCGAAAGCCATTGACACCCCCAACCCCTCCCCCCTCTTCTACTACCCCCTTCTTCTCCCACTGCGACCCCTTCCCTAACTCCCGACCACCGTGGTGGTTGGGGGCTAGGGTAGGGGTTGGAAAAAGAGATCGCGTTAAGAAAGTAGACTAAGTAAGGAGTTCGCAGTAGGAGGGAGTTGGGGAGGGGCTTTGTGGTGGGGGGAAGGGGCTTTGTGGTGGCAAAAGGAGGCTACGAAAAGGACATCATGTTAGCAAAAAGGGGCTACGAAAAGGGCTTCGTGTTAGCAAAGGGGGCTACGGAAGAGGCTTTATGGTGGCAAAAAGGGGCTGGGGAGGGGTTTCATTGTGGAGGTGGAGAAAGGTGGAGCGCGGGTTTCGCGGTGGGGAAGGGGACAAGAAGGGGTTGCAATAGAAGATGGGGATTGTAGTGATTGAAGGGGTTTCTAGTGGTGAGGGGAAGAGGTTGCTAGTGGGAAGGAGGTTGAAGAGCATTGTGGTGTGAGAGGGCCCTGGTGGTCGAAGGTGGCGGGGGTCAAAGGTGATGATTCGTGGGTGAGTTAGAATTAGGGTTTGAAAGGTAAAAGGTGTAAAGATGAGTAAAAAGATAAATTTTAAATTTTGATTTTTTTTGTGTGGTGTAATTAGGAATTCGGTGCAAGGAGATATTTTTTGTGGTGTAAATAGAATCACCCAAACAAAAAATATATAAGAGAAATAGAGAACAAACAAATAAGAAGATAATAAAGTTATATTTTTTGTCCTAAAAACGCCATATGTGAGGGTCACATGACACTTTCCATTAGCAAATGTAACATCAAACTAACAAAAGGGCCACATTGCCAATTGATCGATAGTGTAACGGGTTGACTATTACAATTGAAAAATAAGGGACCGTAATGGGATTTGGTGTAAAGTGTAGGGGTGCAAAGCATAATTTACCCTTTCTTTTTTGAGTTTTTTTCACTCATTTGCGGAAAAATCTTTGTATATGAGGATGATAAGAAATGAGAACAATGGCAAAGTGAGGGCAAGAACTATCCAAAAATACATATATATATTAGCAATACAAAAGTCCAATCATCTTGCTATTGTTTTTCTATTGAGAACAACTTTGATCAACCTATCTCCCACATAGAAGGATAGGAGTCTTTCTTAGGTTCCTCAAAGTAAACTAAGATCACTAATGGAAGCACCAATAAAATGATAGCTCAACTACTTATGGCACAAATGTTTTCAATTTATATTATAACCACCCCAAAATAATACCATGTGCTTCCATATAATTACTCTAAATCAGTATTTATTTTACAACTGAACTCAACAAAGTGTCGTCCCAACTATAATAGATTTCATAAAAAGAATCAGCTAATTCATTTCTCTATCTAGGTCGTATTCATTGACATACAATTTTATCTCTCTCTAACTCATTCCAGCCTTCTAGACCCAAAGTTTCTGCTAGTCTTATGTTTCTTCTTTAGCTTTTCTTTTTTTCAGAAAAGGGCATTGAACAGGGGCATTTCCTAAATAAGCCAAAATAGTAAAGAATTCCCAAACTAAGCCTAGTTTTGAAAGTATTCCCAAAATAAGCTAACTCGCGGTTCACAATCGCGAGTTCAACACTTTTCCACCCCTCTCGCGTGAGATCTGGCAAATCTTAAACTCGCTGTTACGAAAAGCGAATTTGATTAAGAACTCGAGGTTACGAAACGCGAGTTTAATTAATTTTTTTTTTCTTTTGAACTCGCTTTTCACAAGCACGATTTCATCCAAAAAAATTTTTTTTTGAACTCGTGGTTCCTAACCACGCTTTTTGGCCAAAATTTATTTGTGCTGAACTCGTGGTTCCTAACCACGCTTTTTGGCCAAACACATCCACTCACACAAACACTCTCACTCTCACTTTGATTACTTTTTGGCCAAACACATCCACTCACACAACCACTCACACGTCACACTCAATATATATAATATAAATTTTAATATATATTTATAATTTAATATATTATATAAATTTTATTCATAAAATTGAAATCAATATTAAATATAATAATAATTTATAATAACAAATAATAATCAACTATATAAAATGATTACTTTTTATTTTAATTCTTAATTTTTTTTATTTTACTATTTAGGTATAAAATTTATTTTTCTTATTTTAGGATTTAAGGTTTAATTCTTAAAATTTATTTTTTTTTATTTTAGGGTTTAGGATTTATAAAAAAAATAAATTTTAAGAATTAAACTATAAATTCTAAACCCTAATCCTAAACCCTAAAATAAAAATAAATAAATTTTAAGAATTAAACCCTAAATTTCAAAAATAAAATAAATAAATTTTATCCCTAAACAGTAAAATAAAAAAAAAAATTAAGATAGTAAACATTTTGTTCAAGGCTAAAATTAACAAACATATTTTTTAGTTTATGTTTTAAGATTTTTTTAAACATTTTGTTCATGTCTAAAATATTTATATTTATATTTATTATTTATGACAATGGGCACACATATTATAATTGAAAAAATATTAATTAAAAAAAATATTTGAAAAAAATTTAATTGGAAAAAACGTGGTGTGTAAAAATTATTGAAATTTTTTTTGGAAAAATCGTTGGTTTATAATTTATTTATTTCTAAAAATAAACAGAAACCAATTTATAAAATTTTTATAAACATAAACCAAAAACGTAAATGTTACCAAACTCTACCTTAGTGTTTAGGGATAAAATTTATTTTTTTATTTTAGGGTTTAGAATTTATAGTTTAATTCTTCAAATTTATTTTTTTTTTTTTAAATCCTAAGCCCTAAAATAAAAATAAATAAATTTTAAAAATTAAACCTTAAACCCTGAAATAAAAAAAATAAATTTTATCCCTAAACAGTAAAATAAAAATAAAAATTAAGATAGTAATTTTAGGGGAAAAAATTAAGATAGTAAATTCTAAAAAAAATTTAGGGTTTAGAATTTACGATCTTAATTTTTTTTACAATTTACTATCTAAATTTTTTCCCCTAAAAAAATTTAGGGTTTAGAATTTACTATCTTAATTTTTTTTTATTTTACTGTTTAGGGATAAAATTTATTTATTTTTATTTTTGGAATTTAGGGTTTAATTCTTAAAATTTATTTATTTTTATTTTAGGATTTAGGATTTAAGGTTTAGAATTTATAGTTTAATTCTTAAAATTTATTTTTTTTTAAAATCCTAAACTCTAAAATAAAAAAAATAAATTTTAAGAATTAAACCTTAAACCCTAAAATAAGAAAAATAAATTTATATATATATATATATTGAGTGTGACGTGTGAGTGGTTGTGTGAGTGGATGTGTTTGGCCAAAAAGTAATCAAAGTGAGAGAATGAGAGTGTTTGTGTGAGTGGATGTGTTTGGCCAAAAAGCGTGGTTAGGAACCACGAGTTTCAGCACAAATAAATTTTGGCCAAAAAGCGTGGTTAGGAACCACGAGTTCAGAAAAAAAAAATTTGGATGAAATCGTGCTTGTGAAAAGCGAGTTCAAAAGAAAAAAAATTAATTAAACTCGCGTTTCGTAACCGCGAGTTTTTAATCAAACTCGCTTTTCGTAACAGCGAGTTTAAGATTTGCCAGATTTCACGCGAGAGGGGTGGAAAAGTGTTGAACTCGCGATTGTGAACCGCGAGTTAGCTTATTTTGGGAATACTTTCAAACTAGGCTTAGTTTGGGAATTCCTTTACTATTTTGGCTTATTTTGGGAAATGCCCCCATTGAACAATTTGAAGGCATCCAGTTATTACTGTATATAGTGCACCATCCAGATGCTTTGATAGAAAGAAGGGTTTATATATGTCAGCAATAGGACTAACCTAAGTCTTAATGTTATTATATATCATCCATTCAGTTATAATCCCACATCCAACAAGAACCATCTAGCAAAATTTTAGGGGAAATTGCAAAGAAAAGAAAAAGATATATATATACACATCACAATAAAAGATGCTGACAACAAAATTATACATTCTAAAGGGTTTCCTAATTAATTGATCTGACATGGAATTATTTATTTATTTATTTTTTTTTTTTTGGCATAGTTAATCTGATATGGATCATCTTATCATTTGGAATGGGAAGAGAGAGAGAGAGTTTTTGGCATAGTTAATCTGATATGGATCATCTTATCATTTGGAGAGAGAGAGAGAGAGAGAGAGAGAGAGAGAGAGAAGGGGAATGACAAGAAAAACAAAGATAAACTATACGTAGCACATGCAATGGAAAACTTCTACTATCCGGTAGTGAACCCTTGTATTAAACTAACGTAGATTAAGACATAGTATATCTGTTACAGGATAGATACCAACAGTGGTAGATTGGATGACCTTAACCTAGAAATAAGCATTGTTGCAAGAAACATTTGATAGACAAATTCATTTTGGGGTCACTTCAAATTTTTTCCATCTCACTTATTAGTGAAGATGTTATTATGAAAAATAAATCAATATATAGCACGGCATTCATAATATTAATATACATGACACAACTTCAAAAATAGATTTCAATGAAACATCTTACTTGTTGGACTTGTGAACGCAATGTGTTAAATTGAGTCTCTGTACAACATACATTGCCGGTGATTGTTGGACATAAACTTTGGATCTTCGATGACAATAGATCATCTGGCTGGAGAGTACAACGAAAAACATATAGCATCAGGTATTACAACCTTAGCAGCATTCAAAATTCCAATGTTCTAAACTAGTAGGACTCAAAAGCAACACAGGCTTTCACTTGTCAAGCTGAAGAAAACAGGGGGCAATCCAACTACAACATAATATAGATGAGCATAAAATTGAGAAGAATAAATATAATGGTGTGAAACCATTAAAGAATTATAAACAAAGAATGAATTTCAGTCTGGCAAGACAAACTTCATACAAACATGTCCTGCTAACTAATTACATTATCTTTGCCTTCACTGCAATTAATACCTTCACAGCAGGGGAACCAAAAGGGCAGTTCAGTACTTTCCCATCACTACGTGCTCCACAAATGTCGTACATTGCACAATAATCTTCAGCATGTGTTTGCCTGATCAGCATAAAGAATTACAATGATGCCTTATATAATATTCCGAAGTGTTACTGCAGGTGTAATATATATTTGAACTGGGCAACAAGAGGAATGGTCAAGACTCAAGAATGAAAATGGAGAGAGTTAAATGCAAATTAATGCCACTAACATTCATGATACAAGTATTTTATTGAATTTGAGGTTGATAAAGCAGACTTCAAGTTTTCTTCTAATTAGCACAGGCAATGACAAAGTCAAATACAAAGAGTTGAACCACTAGCACAAATCCCAATAGTAGGTTCAGGCATTAACTACTATCACAGTTGCCTCATCAGCAAATTAACACTACATCCATCAACACTGCACTAGAAGGGAGAAAACATAATTACGTATGTACAAGTAAGAGCTCATAGAACCTCTTTCTATACGCAAAGAGAAATAGACTGTTTTACAACCAATGATTCTATACGCATAATAAACAATCATCATACCAAATTAAGCATCAAAAACAAATTTGGGTGTTGGGTGTTGTGAGCTCAACAAAAAGAAGCTATAGTACATGCAAGAAGAAATCATACCCCCATGTTCCGTTGGGTGTCAAAAGAAACCGCATATCAGACCTTTCTGCTGTGGCAACAGATACAATAAACAATACCTGCAAACATAACTTCGCAAATTTAGAACTTACAAACTTTTCGTCCACATATGACTTCAAAAGAAAAAGGCCTAAACCGAACTATGCCATTGCAAATACCAGAACATGTCAAGAACAGACGTTCCTCATGAGCCACTACAGATCATGGTTCAACTCTCTAAGTTGAATAACAACTAACAATTGACTTTAGCCGGTAAAAAAAAAAACAAAATAAGCCACTAGAGTTTGTCTTTAATATTTTTTTTTTAATTATTATTATTTTTATTTTTTATTTTTATTTTTTTTTGGTAAAATCAAATATGTCACATTTAATTACAAAAAAAGAAAAAAAAAATACAAGTACAACCATGGAATACATTCAATCCTTTCATCACAGATGAATCAAACAAAAAAGCCCAAACATCGCATAAACCAGTTGGGAGTGATAAATTCAATGAACTGTATTTGCATATTAAAATTTTACGAAACAAAATTGACCCCCAAAAAACTATTGTCAACTGACTCAATTCGCATATGAGTCACGACAAACAACAACAGTAACAGTAAAAGACGACACAGCAAAAAGCAGATGAACTGCAATTCACCAACATTAAAGAAGAAAAAAAAACTCAGAGCAAAATTGTCACAGGAAATAATCAAATACAAAAGCACAAACATCGCAGAAACCAACTGGGAGTTACAAATTCAAGTAAGTGTATTTGCATATTACATATTCACGAAACAAAATTGAACCCAAAAAAATATATATATCGCCAATTGACTCAAATTCGCATACGACAAACAAGAACAGTAACAGTACAGGAAAACACTGTAAAAAGAGAATTAACAGCAAACGACGAACATTATTAACTTTCTAGTCGAGAAACTCAAGAGAGAGAGAGAGAGAGAGAGAGAGAGAGAGAAAAGTTTCTTCTGCAAAATTGTTATATAAATAGTGAGAATTCGGATGATTCAAATCAACCGAATCTCAGATTCCAACTTAAAATCTCTAAATTGTAGCATAATTCAGTGAGTTGAATATTCAAAATCAACAAGAATTCAGATCAAAAGACAAAGAGCACAGAGATATTTTAGAGAATCTTCAAAGCTTTCAGCGAAGATTGAACTGCGAGAGAAAGCGAGTGATGTCGTTGACACGCTCTCTGAAGACTGAAAAACGCGAAGGTTTTGAACATCGAAGAAGAACAGAGAGAGGAAAACGACCAAGGCAAAAAGCTTCTTGCCTGAAGCAAAGCTCGAAACCCTAGGCGGAGTTCCATTGCTGCTGTGCTGGTTGAGAACTTCATTGGCAATGATGCTCTCCTGCGAGGGAAGTGAAAAGTGAGGCGTAGCCGTTGTGGAAGAGAGAGAGGAGGAGAGAGAATAAAGAGTCGAAACAGGGATAAATACTCTCTCTCTCTCTTAAGACTCTGCTCTTGCGGTACTCTCTCTCTCTCTCAAGTCACATCACGGTTTTTAAGGAGAATTCACTACTGGGAAATGGCTAATTTGAAAATGAATTTCACAAAAATATATATATATATTTAAAGATGAATAATTTAAAATTATATATTATATTTATGAAAATACAAGTAGGACAGCCTCCGTTTTTGGGAAATGGGTTGATTTTTTGACTTTTTTAATTATTTTAATCAGGGCTAAAAAGGTTGGTTTTGGAAGTATTTTTTGGCTTTTTTTACTTTTTTTATAAGATAATAGTGTAATGATTATGAGTTGGATGTGATATTTTGTTTGTTGTGACTAAAATAACTTGCTTTATCTTTTGTGGCTAAAATAGTAAAAAAAAACTCTTGCCAAACGAACCTGCTGCACATTTTGTTTCATCAAATTTAGTGAGTTTTTGTTACTTCAATAATTTTATCAAATCAATACAAAAAATTATGTTAATGGCTATGTTTGGCATAGACTATTTAGAGTAAAATAGTCAAATAAAATAAAATAAAATAAGTTAAAAAATTAATAAAACAAAATATCACATTCAAATTATAATCATTTTATTTGCCAAGTTTTGGGAAGTTGTCAAAAAGTCAAAAAATTACTCAAAAAGTTAAAAACTTATCACTATTCACCAAAAATCAAAAATTACGACTGCACAACTCTCAATCCTAATTTTCTCCTACACACTAATTTATATAATTTTTTAATACACATTTTTTCATAAAAATTCAAAAAGTTAACCCAAACAACCATATTTTTTTCCTCAACTTTTTAGTCTAAAAAGACAAAAAGTGTACCTATTTAGGACACCCCAAACAACCCCTAAGCCTCCGTTTGGGAAGTGGGTTGGCTTTTTGACTTTTTGTCTTTTTTGGCTATTTTTTGGTTTGGGAAAGGTTTTTTGGTTTTTTGACTTTTTTGACCTTTTTTATGAGATAATAGTGTAATGATTATGGGTTGGATGTGATGTTTTGTTTGTTGTGGCTAAAATAGCCTATTTTATCTTTTATGACTAAAATAGCCAAAAAAACTATTGCCAAACGGAGCTTGCTGCACATTTTGTTTCATCAAATTTTAGTGAGTTTTTGTTACTTCAATAATTTTATCAAATCAATACAAAAAATTTAGAATATGTTAATGGCTATGTTTGGCATAGACTATTTAGAGTAAAATAGTCAAAAAAAAAAAAAAAAAAGTTAAAAAATTAATAAAACAAAATGTCACATTCAAATTATAATCATTTCATTTTTTCTCTTACAAAAATTCAAAAAGCTTATCCCAAACGAAACTTTTTAGCCATGACCTAAAATAGCTAAAAAGTCGAAAAGTCAACCCACATCTCAAACGAAAGCAAAGTTTTTATCAAATTAATGATGATTGTGGTTTTCACCAATTTACTGTTCAGAACCGTTAGAGTTGCAGGTAGTACAACACTACTAGACAACTGGCCGATTATCCCCCCTAGATGACCACTTCGGTGATGAATTATCCATAGCATATTTCAGGTTTTATTGAAAATTATACTAGCTAGTTGACCGGTGATTTGATGACAGTCCAAAATTCTCTGTTGGAGCCGCGATATCAAATGGAGTTTTTACTCAAATTTGATGAAGCAAATGAGTAAACATTGGAAATGCTCTAAAAGTGCATTTGTCATTTTTTTTTAAAAAATAAAAATAAAAAATTTACTAAAAAATCAAAAAAGTTAGAAAGTAATACAATAAAGGGAAAACTACATGCAGGTAGGAAAAGAAAAATAAAATTACCAACATATACGGGTGCGAGTGTGTATATGATGGGTTCAAATGGAAGACTATGCACCCTTCTATGTGTTGGTCATTCTTTTTCCCAACTCCCATCTGCATGTAGTTTTATTTACAATAAAAATCATGTACTCCTTTTTGGAAAAGACTATGGGATGTGTACCATATGCACTTTATAATTTTTTTTTTTTTTTAAAAAATAGCATAACTTAATATTTTTTGAGTCATAACTATAAAATAAAAAAATAAAAAAATAATTATAACCATATAACACATAAGGCATAATCAAAAGTCTCATGAGTCAAAATTAAAAGGGTAAACTACTAATAGGTTCTAATAGCTAGACTTAATTCCCATCAAATCCTATTAAAAATAAGTCTTGGTAAAATTGTTGCCAAAAATAATTTTTTGTGACAATTTTATATATATGTCGCTAAAAATTGACAATTAGTGACTTTTTTTTTCATGATTTTTATAAATTGTCTCTAAAACTTACAATTAGTGACTTTTTTATAACAAATTTTTCCCATAAGACCTATTAAACAAGAAGTCCACTTATTAAAACCTACACGCAAGTACTCAAATTAAAATAAGGTAATAACTAAAGAAGAAAATTAGTCATAATTAAATAATAAAATAGCATAACTTAGGGATGTATATGGTAAGGAGTGTGTATAGTACAATTCCTCTTCTTTTTTTGGGTCATATATATTAACTAAAGTTATTTACTTACAGATTCTTATTGATAAATTTATCACCGTAAATTTATTCATAAAAACAATAGAGACTGATAAATTTATCATATTAATAGAACTGAATGGATAATAAGTCCCAAAGGTAGCACTTAATGGTAATTTATCCTTCTTTTTTTTGCACCTTTTTTAATAAAAAAACTAAAAAATTATACAATTGGCATTTATTCATAAATCCTTCTTCACCTACTTATATTTCATTTAGTCCAAATTATTTTTAAAAAAATTATACTTATACAACACATTTATCTCTTTATGCCCTCCAGTTGAGATTTATTTTTATTTTTTTAATTTTACTCATGTGTGGAATTACCTTTAAGAACAAAAGATAAAAATTAAATAGATTTGATTATCTTTTTACACCCATTACACTTTAATCTCTACGTTTTTTTCATTCTTCTTATTTCTTCTTCTATACTATACATCTACTTTCAAAAAGTGTTTTGATCACAAAAGAAAGCAATTGACGAATAAATGGTGATGAAGGACCAGCATAAAAGTGAAATAATGCATTTTTGGTTTTTTATGTTTTCATTTCATTTTTGAAAAGGGTTATTCGGCTTTTTTTCTGTGTACCATAATCAAACAAAATCAAATTGCCTAGAATCATACTATCGAACAGAAAATACATAACAAAAAATACTTGTTCAGTAACCTATTAGTGAACAAAAAATACATGTCCGATAACTTACTGGTAAACATTTATAGTTTCATTTTTCCTGACATTTTTGTTTTTTCTACCTTGAAGGATGCTTCTTTTCATTGTAGCAAGGTTAGTAGTGTATTATTAATAGATTACAGTCATGAATTCATTACAAATGAGGTTTATTAGATTTATTTGCTTCCTAGTAACCAATACTTCCGAAAACAAGTAATTAGATTCATTTTCACCATCCGTGTGCTAATGGATGGGAGAAAACATATACTACCTGCATTGCTCAATTTTGTATGCTTGTTAGCCCTGATATAATAACTACTGAAACTATCAACATTGATGGATTGTGATATTGACAAATTTGAAGATATTTATATTAAAAATTTGTATGAATGTGCTTTTATGGATGTTTGTATGCTGAATGTTTTTATAAATACTTGATATTTTAAGGAAAGTGAATTTGTAAATGTGCAACAACAAATGGTTGGACAAATCTAATTTGTTTGGCAACATGACATCAGAATAATCTAAATTGTTGGGTAATGTATAACCGAAGAGGCCCATCATAAATTTAGAAGAAAAAAAAATGATGTTTTAAGGAAAGTAAATTTGTAAATATATGACAATAGATGACTAGACAAATATAGTTTGTTCCATAACATAACATCGGAGTAATTCAAAAGGAATAGGTATAATGAGAAAAATCTATAGGAATTTTTAAAAGGATTTAATTTAGGATTAGTTTTGGTAACGATGTAATGAGAATTTCAATTATTTCTTAAAGGTGTAATTAGAAAATAGGTGTAAAGAGGTAAAATTGTGGTGTAAATAGAATTTTTTTTTATAAATATTTTAATAAGTTCTATAGGTGATATAATTGTCAAAATACCCTAATAATAGGGTGAAGCACACATTAATGTTCACATTAACAGTATGAATATTCTATGATGTGAACATTCACACTGTTAACGTGAAAATTCACATCACGAAGTTACTAAGGGTTCAAAAAATATTTATAAAAATTAAAATTGGTGACTTAAATGTTCAAACTAACAGGACTTACTAATATAAGAATATCTACTAGTATTTCAAAAGGATTTTCTACTAAATTCTCCTATATGTGTGTTGGTAGAGTTTTCAAAAATTAATTTTTTCCTTACATTCTAATGCTATGTTTGGTTTGAGTTTTCAAATCATGATTCCAAATTAATTTCAAAATATATTTTGAAAAATGTTTGGTAAAGCAAATAATTTTTTAATTTTTGGTCTACCTAGTCGTTCGCAAGGACATAGTACTTTCTTTTTTCTTTTTTTATAATTGTCAATCGCCACCTGTTATTTGGAAAAGAAAAAATTTATATTTGTTTTTGATATTTTTTAAATATATAAATTATTTTTTTAGATCAAAATGACAAATTATTTTTTTGAATTGAATTTTAAAAAAAGTTCGGTTATGAGTTTTGAATAGAGTTTTGAGTTATATGTTTGGTTATGAGTTATAAGTTTTTCAATTAATTTTTAAAAACTTTTTTCAAAACTTATAACCAAACAACTTTTCTCATTTCATATGTCACATCAAAAATTCAAAACTCTTTTCAAAATTCATAACTAAACAAATTTTATCTTTTCAAATCATAATTCAAAAATTCACAAATTCAAAATACAACTTTATTCTCAAATCATAATTTTAAAATTCTACAAAACACTACCGCAATTTTTTTATTGCACATGTTAGCCAAAAAAAAAAATCACTTTTCAAACTAACTTTGTCCAATCTAATAAGTACTTTAAGTAAGTTTTGCAACCTATATTATAACATTTACCTATATCATGCACAACTTCACTTATTCACTTATAGGTAGATGCACTTATTTTGAATTGTTATTGTGTGATCGTTGCAAAAAAAGAAAAAAGAAAAAAAAAAGGGGTATTTTGTGAGGCCTCTTTTGGGAAGATTAAAAAAAAGTCAAAAGTCATCTTTTAAGCTATTTTAAGTTACATCATCTCTTTATTTTTTTTATATGATTTTTAAAAAAATAAAAAAAACCAATTTTTAACCAACTTTTCAAGGAAATCCTTGGTAAAAATTTGTTCCTAATCTTAATAAAACCAGACTTGGGTAAAATTGACGTTTTTAGAAAAGTGAAAAAAAAGCTTACTTGGTTCTAGTTTTCAGAAAACAGTTTTCAGAAAATTCTTCTTTTTTATTTTTCGTATTTTAATGTTATTAATGAATTTTTTTAATATTTTAAGCAATTTTTTAAAAAAATTTTTAGACACACCTAACATAAACACACTTAAAAAATATAATATTTGTAAAAAAAATCTTTAAAAAATACACGAAATACCAAAAAAAAAAAAAAAAAAAAAAACCGAAAATTTAGTACATTTTTGTATTTTTGTGTATTTATTAATTTTTAAAAAATATTTTTTCACAAATATTTTACTATTTAGATGCATCTAAATAAGATGCATCTAAAAAAGATGCATCTAAAAAAGTAAAAAAAATTACTTAAAATTTAAAAATATTCACTAAAAATAAAAAAATACGAAAAATAAAAACTCAGTTTTTAAAAAACTGAATTCAGAAAACTGAAACCAAATACATTGAAATGTGTTTTAAAATAATTTATTTAGTTGTATTGAAAATCATAAATTATTGAGATATTTGACTCTTTTAGGAGTAAATTATAAACATATCCCTTGAAAATTATTTAAAATACAAATTGTCCCTTGTAGTACTGGAAATTATATCCTGCCAATTTCATAACAAATAACTATTTTTTATTAATAAATCATCAAATTAATTAATAGTTTTAATATTGTTAAAATTTTATTTAATTAATAATTTAGGTAATTTTATTATTATATAAGAGAGTAGTTAATTTTTTTTTTTCAATTAATTATGTTCAATAAAAAATTCTAACAAGAGATATTTATAATTTTTTAAATCACATAAGACAATATGTATTTTAAATAAACCTCATGAGGTGCATTTGTAATTTACCATTTTTTTAGTGACTTCTTAATTTTAATTTTTAAAGTATTTTTTGAAATTTTTGTAATTTATTTTAGTTTAATTTTATAAGCCAAAAAATCAAGTTATTCCAATTTATTAAAAAACAAAAAAGTTTGCTCAACAAACCTACCAAACTTAAATCAAAAAACAAATGCTGTATGTAATTATATAAATGCCCTTACTTTCGGTTAGTTTGTATGTACTTTCTTGAACAAGAATACGTGACACTCACAAAATTGAAAACGTGTGGAAGGTTTTCTGTTTTTTTCTTTTCTTTTCTAAGAAGGGTAGGTTTTCCTTTTTTCAGGAGAGTAATCAGTGGGTTTGATTTGAGTTTTTTGGATTAAATTTTTTAAAAATTTAGTTATTTGATTTTCGTATTTTTTTGTTTTTAGTGAATGTTTTTAAAATTTTAATTTTTTTTTTTTGCTTTTTTAGATGCACCTTTCTTAGATGTATCTAAAAAGTAAAAAAATTTGTGAAATTTTTTTTTAAAATTTAATAAATACATAAAAATATAAAAAATATACTGAATTCTTATATATATATATATTTTTTGTATTTTTGGTATTTGGTGAATTTTTAAAAGGTTTTTTCATAATTTTTTTACTTTTTAGGTATATTTATGTTAGGTATGTCTAAAAGTAAAAAAAAAAATTGCTTAAAATATTAAAAAAAAATTAATAAAAATAAAAAAATACGAAAAACAAGAAAGTAGAATTTTCTAAAAAGTATTTTTGGAAAAACACAACCAAGCAAGCTGAATGTTATTTAAAAAATTTACAAATAAAAATTCATTTAGGGTTTATAAAAAGATTAAAAATGTTGTAAATAATTTACAAAATTTATTAAATTATTATAAATAAACAATTTGAGTTTCAGTTGTTTAAAAATAAAATTTAATTTATTCGTTCATTTTGAGCCCCCTCTCTTCAATCATAATTGTTGACAATCTTTTTCAGCCGTTTTTTATTGTGACCTTGGATGAGAGGTGTAAACGGTTCAGTTCGGTTAGTGTTGAGAGCATATTTAGCACCAAACCGATCCTTTTAGTTTTATGGTTGAGAAATCGATGCAGACTATATGTTATGGTTCAGTTTTATCGATTTTGTTGGTTTTATGTATAAGAAAATTTTGCATGAGATTTTATAGTAAATTATAGAATTTTACATTGAAAATGAATAATAAAATGTATACAAATTGGTCTATAAATGTTTTTATCCTTAGTTTCTATCACAAAAATGTACTATATTAGTTATTTCTCATATAATATTCAAAAAATTATAACATAAAAGTATTTAAATATAATATTCGGTCAATTCGATTTGCATCAGTATAAAAATTTTCAAAACCGAAATAGATCATATATTATAAAAAATTGTTTGAAAACTGAAATTTCAATTGATTTCAATCGGTCAGCTTGGTTCCATCGATTTTTCTTAAATCCCTATCTTGAACCACAACTTCCCACCATTGGTAGTTATTTTTGGTCGCTAGCATCCACCTCCTATCAACGACAACCAATCCTACTTACCAACCGATAATCACCTCCAACCATTGTCTCCTTCTGGCTATCAACTTTAGCCACCACCTTTTATTAGAGACTCATCTCCAATTAACAACTACCACTTTCCGCTAACTACTTTTTGCCACTTCCTCTTACTTATTTTCAAAACAAGCTTTTAAGTAACTTACTAAACATACTTTTTTTTTTTTTGCAATAAATAAATAAATATAAACATGTTTTGTAATTAGTTTATTTTCTTTATATACATATTTAAGTAGATTTCACTCTTATTTAACATTCATTTCAATATCCACTATAACACTTACATACTCATTATTGACACAAAATTCAGCCTTACTTTTATCATAGGATAAATTACACTAACTTTTCTTGAATTTTTTTTTTTTAAAAAAATCATAGTAATTTCCCTTAATATTTTAATTCACATAACACTTAATCTATTTTTCATCAATAATTTGTCAGTCATAGATTAAAGTAATATTGTCATATTTTTTATATTAAAATTTATATTTTTCATTGTTTATCATTTTGTTTTTACAACATCTCTATTTGTTTTAGTTTCATTACCCTTAATAAAAGAGATATTATTATAATTATATCAAAATTATAGGATTTGCTATATTTTTTTTAAATCTCAAGGGAGATCAGTATAATTTATCTTTTATTATATTTTACAAGTTAACACGATTAATATTTACAATTATAACA
This sequence comes from Camellia japonica, assembly GCA_030407325.1. NCBI lineage: Eukaryota > Viridiplantae > Streptophyta > Magnoliopsida > Ericales > Theaceae > Camellia > Camellia japonica. The sequence continues at coordinate 174,238,336 of JAPPVO010000036.1, forward strand.
TTTTCAAATATTTTTAGAACACTTATTAATAAAATCTTTAGTAGACAAGATAGGGCTTCTTTTTGTTAGCTTTTATTCACTGATAAACAAGAGATTGATGCAATCTTAGGAATTTATTGAATTCAATGGTTTTGTGACATTTGTACACTAAACTGACTAGTTACATAAATACAAAGAGCATTTCTATGAATCTAGAAAAAAGAACCAGAAACAATCTTAGGAATTTATTGAATTCAACGGTTTTGTGGCACTTGTACACTAAACTGGCTAGTTACATAAATACAAAGAGCATTTCTATGAATCAAGACAAAAGAACCAGAAACTACATAAAATTTGGGGAAATGATACAGAGCTCTAAATTTAGAGCTCTAATTTGAGCTCTAGTGATGTGTCAAAGCAAAAAAAAAAAAAAAAAAAAAAAACAAACAAACAAACAAAGCAAAGGCACAAACATCACATCATGAGTGAATGCCAACTCATTAGAGCCATTCTAGAGCCCTATATTTAGAGCTCCCAATCTTTTTCTTAAAATTTGAAATCAAAGGTCCAGATTCATTAATGATATAGTTCCACACACAACTTTGATTTTACACTATAAATTTAGCATTTTGGACATTTTCTGAGTTTGGTTTTCATGGTCCATAAACTTTTTGAAATACAAATCATATAAAATCTTTAAAAACCCATTTAACAATTTTTTGTTCCAATGTAAATCATAAAATATTAGAATAATGAGAGATGTCCGTATAATAGCACTCAAATTGGAATTCTTTCCTTAAAACAAAAATTATAAATTTGGATTCGTCCCATTTACTCCATAAATGAAAAAAATTGCATTAAAAAAAAAAAAAACACTCCGACCAATAGTTTAAATTCAATTTTTTTAGGGCAATTGTTTCAAACTATATTCTTTTTTATCCATAAAAACAACAATAATTTGAAAGATCTTATTACTCCTACCTATCATCTGTCCACCTATTTGTCCACTTGTTCACCTATCTAATAGTGTGTGAAAATAGAGAGAGAAAGTAAAAATAAAAAAAAAGTGCAATGGTAAGTTTTTTAAAGGGAGCTTTTTTGATAAATCCACTTTCTAAGAGTTTTATTCCATCCAACTCATATTCTTTTTGACTATTTCATTAGGTCCTATTTGAGATAAGAAGACCAAAATATCCTTTTCATCTACTTATGTTCCATTTAGTTCACATTATTTTCTTATGTTTCAATAAGTCCTATGGGTGAGATAATTACCAAAATACCCCTAATGTGAATGTTCATATGTCAATGTGTAGGGGCCCGGCCATGTCGATCTCGTGTGGTGCCGGAAAAAATTCGAGTCGGGCCGGGACGGACCCGGCCCGTTGACAATGTGAATATTCAGATTGACATGTTAACATTCACATTAATAGGAGTGTAAAATTGGTTCGCATCCCGTGGCGGCACGAAACCCGCCCGCGGCCCATGGGCAGCCCGGGGCGAGCCCGGTCCGGCCCGTTGACAATGTGAATATTCACATTAATAAGAGTATAAAATTGCCCCTCGGCCCATGGGCGGCCAAAAGCCCGCCTGCGGCCCAGGGCGGGCTCGGCCCGGCCCGTTGACAATGTGAATATTCACATTGACATGTTAACATTCACATTGATAGGAATGTAAAATTAGCCCGCGCCTCGTGGCTGTCGAAACTCGCCCACGGCCCGGGGTGGGCCTGGCCATTTTTTTAATTCTTTTTAATTTTTTTATCAAAATTTTATTTATTTCCACAAAAAAAAAAGACACTAGGCCTCGGCGGCGGCCGGGCCTCGGACCAAGCCTTGAATGGGCCTTAACCGGGCCGAGGCCAGGCCGGACTTCAAAATGATAGCCCAGGCCCTAAGCCTAGGGTCTCGGACTAGGCTCGAGCCTGGGCCCAAACGAGCTTTTTCCCGAGCCGGGTCGAGCCAGCCCATGGGCCAAAAAATTAGGCCTAGGCCCTAGCCCTAGCACAAGGGTATTCGGGCTTTGGACGGGCCGATGGATCAAGCCTCGGGTAGGGCCGATGGGCCTGGGCCTAGCCTCGAGCTTAGGTCAGGCTTGGGCGGGCCTGGCCATTTTTTTTTAAATTCTTTTTAATTTTTTCTACCAAAATTTTATTATTTTTCACAAAAAAATATATTGAGCCTCGGGCGGGCTAGGTCTCGGACCGAGCCTTGAATGGGCCTTAAGCGGGCCGATGGGTCGGGCCGGGCTTCAAAGTGATGGCCTAGGCCCTGACCTAGGGTCTTGGACATGCTCGGGCCCGGATCCAAACGAGCCTGCCCCGGACCGTGGGCGGGCTTCGAGTAGGCCAAGGGCCGCGGGCCAATTCTACATTCCTATCAATGTGCATGTTAACATGTCAATGTGAATATTCACATTGTCAACGGGCCGGGCCTACCCCGGGCCGTGGGCAAGCTTCGGGCAGCGGACAAATTTTACACTCCTATCAATGTTAATGTTAACATGTCAATGTGAATATTCACATTGTCACGGGTCGGGCCAAGCCCGCCTCGGGCTACGGTCGGGTTTCAGGCTGCGGGCCAATTTTACACTCTTATCAATGTGAATGTTAAACATGTCAATGTGAATGAATTCACATTGTCAACGGGCCGGGTCGGGCCCACTCTAGGCCGCTGTCCAATTTTACACTCTATCAATGTGAATGTTAACATGTCAATGTGAATATTCACATTTTGTCAACATTCCGTCAACGGCGCCGGGTCCTCACCCGGCCGCCTACGGGCCGTGGGCAGGTTTTGGGCAGCCACGAGGCGCGGGCTAATTTTACACTCGACAATGAATGTTAACATATCAATGTGAATATTCACATTGTCAATGGGCCGGGCCGAGCCCGCCCTGGGCCGCGGGAGGGCTTTTGGCCACCCTTCGACTGCGGGCTAATTTTATACTCTTATCAATCTGAATGTTAACATGTCAATGTGAAGATTCACATTGTCAACGGGCCGGACCGGGCCCGTCCCGGGCTGCGGGCGGGTTTCGCGCCGCCACGGGACGCGGGCTAATTTTACACTCCTATTAATGTGAATGTTAACATGTTAATGTGAATATTCATATTGTCAACAGGCCGGGCCCGTCCCGGCTCGCGGGCGGGTTTCGGGCCACTCACGGGCCAATTTTACATTCCTACCAATGTGAATTTTAAAATATGAATGTTCACATCATAAATTACTAACCGTTCAAAAAATACTTATAAGGGTATTAAATTAAATATAAGGGCATAAGTGTCGAAGAAAATAGTATAAATCAAGAAAAAGGACTTTATGGAATAAAACTATACATACATGGGACTAAATGAGTTAAAAAAATTCCTTCATGGACTTCTTGGGTTAAAACACTTCTAAATGAGATTTATCAATAAAAATCCCTTTTTTAAAACTATAATCTATAATTTTTTATCAATATATTTCATTAACTATATCCTTAAAATCAAAGTAGATCAATCACTAAACATATACATCCATAAAAGTGGACTTATCACCAATCTTTATTTTTGGAAAAAAAAAATAAAATTAGTTTAAGTAGTTATTAGTAAAAACAATTTTTGCCCATGAGTTAAGCCTTAAAGATAAGAAGTAAGAGTTTGTTTAAGAATTAATTTTTCTTAGTAATTCTTTTACTGTTCATCAAAAGACGTGTAAAAAAAAAAAAAGGAAATTACATTACAATGGGATAGAGTTTTTTTTTTCTACACAAATATGGAGAGGGTATAACATTTCACTTATATCCCATCACAAAATCACATGCATCTCATATAGTTTTGTAATTTTTTTCTTATTTTCATTGTACTGTAATTCCCCTTTAAAAAATAAAAACTGTGAATTATCTTTTTGCAATATTTTTTGACCTTTTAACTTCATTTCTTTTCAAAATTCTACTTATTACATATGGATAGAATTTTCAGTAATTTTGGAAAGATACCTAACATTTCTTTCATATGAATGTCACGGTTCTCTTGAATTGAAGGTCTCAGTCTGAACACAGTTTAGGCGTTCCTTTCATTTTATGAGCCAACAGAGCATTCTTATGTCTTAATCACCAACCCACTTCATACACTACTTGAGTGCAATTTTGTTCACAAAAATGTGAATAGAATATAGCTTTTTTTATCGGTCAATTTTACATTTGAGATGGGACTCTCTTTGGATTATTTGGCTTGGAAAGGAGCTGAATCTATTTCGATAATTTGAACTGTTTATTTTTAAGATTATTTGTGTATATTGCCCATAAAAAAAATAAATCAATATGATAATTACAATATCTTCATTTATTGAGTTTGTCTTTAAAAAAAATTAAAAAATGAAAATACTATAATTATTGGATTGACTTAATTTTTTATATGAACTATATATACAAAGAGTTCTAAAAAATTAACAATAATCCGAGCAACTCTCTCTAATCCAAATGAAGAGTGCAAAAAATTCCATCCCTATACATTTTTTATAAGACCATTCTATTGATTTAGTTAATAAAAATTTATATTTTATTCACATTGTGTGTGAATGCTATTGTACAAAACAAAACAACCATGTCAATGCCAATGCCAATGCCAAAATGGCAACGAAGACTGCAAAAAATTCCATCCCAATACATTTTTTATAAGACCACTTTATTGATTTAGTCAATAATAAATTGTATTTTATTCACATTGTGTGAATGTTATTGTACAAAACAAAATAATCATGGATGAAAAATATTTCGATATGCAATATACACTTTATGTAACCTTACACAACACACAAAAATGAATAAGTTAAACATAATTTTGCATAAATTTATGAAAATTTATGTGATTATGCGAATTTACGTTGAATTTACATATTGTTATAACACCATTTATATAAATTCGTAAAAATTTATATAATTTTATATATGATTGCATATGGTACGCAATGAGCACCTAAAATTTTTTCAAATGCCAAAATGGTAATGATCATAATTTATAATATTATCTTAACATAGTACCCAAAGCTCCACCTATATAAATCTACACCCACCCCACCCAACCCAAGTCCATTTGTGGTGGGACCAAACGACATGTAAGTGTCTTCAAGTGTTAAATACCATCTTGACGCCCATTGACAAGTGTCTTCAACAGTTTTAATCCACCAATCTTGGAATGCCTTGTGTAATGTAATGACTATTTTATCTAGGAAAAAATTATATTTTATTAAAAAACTAATAACTACACATAAAATTGTCATTAGACTTTATGAGAAGAAAATTTAAAATAATAATGAACTCGGACAAGGTGTTTGAGTGGTTCTAGTAGCTAGAGTTTGGATCAACTAGAACATTATAGATGGCCTTAGGGTGGCGGAGGTGGTAGGAATTGGTAGGATAGACAAGAATGGGTGAATAACTGGTGGTGGTAGGTAAAGAAGGGGTAGGGGCAATGGCGGAGGGATATAGGGGCGAGGGGAATCACGTGTCTCTTGACTTTTTAAAATTTTTTTTTTTTTTGGTGGGATATTACTTACACACAATGCTCCTCCTATACATAATACACAGTCCTCCCAATTTATCCAAACTCACTTTTTTTTTTTTTTTAAAAAAAAAAATCTCAATCTCAACCAAACACTGACACACAAATTTTTTTTTTTTTTTGGTGAGTGCACACAACTCCAATTACGGTAAGGCTAAAACCTTAAAACCCTAAAAGTGTATGGAATTCTTTATTTTTTTATTTATTCACAATACTTGTTAAGTATTTTCGTATTTTATTTGTCTTCTTTGTCTCCCTTTGTTGCTTTGCAATTTACCAACTCGTGGTTCTTCAGATTAGGATCACACAACATAAATTTGGAACCATAATACAACCTTTGTATCTTCTCTTCATTGTTTACAAGTAACTTTATTTATTATTTTTTAGTTTTAAATAAAAATTATGAGTATTAATTTATAGTTATTTGTTAAGTTTTGCTTTGTAAGAATTTTTTATTTGTTATTATTTATGTTAAAATAAGAGATTTTGATATACCAAAATTATGAATCTTAATTAGTGGTGATTTATATTAAAATTAGGGATTTTGATTTGTTGATGTTTGTGCTAAAATTAGAGATTTGATTTGTGCTAAAATTAAAAATATTAATTTGCAGTGATTAATATTTAAATTAGGGATTTTGATTTGTTATAATTTGTGCTAAAATTAAAAATTTTGATTTGTTGTGATTTGTGCTAATTTTAATTTTTTTGATTTGTATTAAAATTGGAAATTTTGATTTGTGGGGGTTTGTGATTTTGATTATGAATTTTTATTTGATTTTTAGTTTTTTCAAACAGTCATGGAGAAATATTTCAAAAGAAAATCAAACTTGGAATCATCTCTTCATCAAGAAGAAAATGATAATTATTCTTCCGCAAAACAAAGTCGCATAGAAATCAACTTAGTAGACCTTCTTGTAGATCCCGGACTACGGCCTTGGATTATGGACTATCGCGCTGAGTTATTCTACACTGTTTTGGGTATGCAAATTCAAGAACTAATTGCTCGTTTCACTGAGTCGAACACTGAGTTGTTACTTTGTGTGGCATGTTTCAAGATTGAGCAAGAAATCCGTATAATTCGTAATCTGATTAAGCCCAGTCCAATCTGGTAGATTTGGATTAGTTTTTTGAATTCGTGATTCAGTTTCGGATTGGAAATTTAAAAATCCGTAGGCCACGGATCGGTTCCAGATTGAACCCCACGGTTTCGGATTGGATCCGATTCGGACCGCATACTAATAATCTATATTTATATTATAGACTCTCCCACATAATATCATTTCTTATTTCATATAAAAGCTGAACCATTTTCTTATTACTTTTGTTTGATGTTATGTTTAATTTTAATACAGGGGAGAACTCTACTTTGTATAATGTATATCGAGTTTTATTGCTTTTGTTTGATACTATATTTATATTTTTATGAAATTAAAATGTTATATATTTTTATTATTATTTAATTATGTGAATCCGTGGTCCTAAACCGATCCAATCCGTGTTTAAACGGATTGGTATGGATTGGTTCTACGATTTAAACGGATTGAATTGGTTTCAATTATTCAAGAACTGCACATAACAGATTGTTCCTGGTTTTATCCCAATCCGGACCGTGCTTACCCTAGCATGTTTGAATCCATCTAACTTTTTCTCTAGTTTTGACAGGAAAAGGTTAATTCATCTTACTGACTTTTATCCCAAAGAATTTTCTTTAGTGGAGCTCATGGTACTTAATGATCAACTTGATACATATATTATCAACATGCTATCCAATAGTGATTTCTCAATGTTGAATGGAATTGCTGATCTTGCTAAGACAATGGTGGAGACTGGAAGAGACAAAGTATATCCATTGGTGTATTTGCTCTTGACTTTAGTATTAATCTTATCTGTTGTAACTGCTACTGTTGAGAGGGTATTTTCAGCTATGAATATTGTGAAGAATCGATTGCGGAACCGAATGAGTGATGAATGGATGAATGATAGCTTAGTTGTCTATATTGAGAGAGATATTTTTGATGGCATTGACAATAATACTATTATGAAAAGATTTCAAAAGATAAAAACTCGTTGGGGTCAATTGTAAAAGTTTAAAATTAAAATTTTTTTTTGGTAATAAATATTAATTTTTAATGTTTAATATTAGTTTGAAAAATTATTATTATGTTATTGTTATTGATTAGGGAAGAAAAATTTTGAAATTATAATTAATATATGCTTCCTATATTAAATTCTTGGCTCCGCCATTAGGTAAGGGTGACTGAAATAGGTGAAGGAATGGTGGAGGATGGTCGAGGTGGTGAGGGATGGCCAATGAGGTGGTAGAGGAGGGTGGATGAAGCTAGGGGCTTTTGCGAAAAAAATTGAAAGAGATGGGAGTATTTTTGTTATTTTCTTTAAAGATTTCATGCTTGGATAAATATATTTTTATTCTTTTACTATGACTGTAATTTATAAAAAGTTTTCCCTAACAAGTGACGTATTATCCCATTTCCCACTCTCAGGTTATATTCCTCAAAAAAACAAAAAGTGATGTAAATATGAAATGAATAAAATGTTGATTGAGACAATTACTTGACAGGGTGTCGGGAAAAAAAATTATAATTATAATTATTATATTTATAATATTTATCCATTTTTTGTAATAAAGTTTTTTTTTTTATTCCCACTGTAATGTTATTTCTCCATGTTGATTTGATTATACATTAAGTAAATTTATTTAACATATTTTATTTTTGGATAAATTATACTAACCTCTTTAGAGATTTGGAAAAAATATGAGTCTCACAAGCTTGGCACAATTACATTAGATTTCTTTAATATTTTAATTCACAAAACATTTAATTTCATTTTTATCAATAATTCGTTAGTCGTATGAATAAAAAAATAATATTATCATATTTTTTATCATAAAATATGTATAATCCTTATTTATATTTGTGTTTACAAACAATTTGCTTTAATTTTATTCATTTATAAAAAAGAAAATTAATGTAATTATATAAAAATTATAATATATATATTTTCAAATTTAAAAAAATGGTCAATAGTATAAGTTACTCTTTATTTATTTTGACTATATTTTTAAAGTTACAAATATTAAAAATATTTTAAATTATACTACATTATTAATTAATACACTAATTAATAGACGCAACACAACTCATATTTTTAAGGAAATGTAAAATTTTGGGTCAATGACCTAACACATTGATTGGCAAACAGTTGAGAAGATAGTAAAAATAGTAATAATAAATGGAATTAATGATGGGTAGATGGGATGGGTAGGACCATTGGAGTCATTGGTAGGAGAGATGAGATGAGCCATTTAGAATAGGAGAGAGAGAGAGAGATTCTAGATGTGGTAGGTGGGGACAAATAAAGAGCCATGGGTGAGATGAGAAAATATTTAAAATCTTATATGGTGTTATGACTAATAAAAAGTAGTAAATCAATTAAATTAATAAATTTTTTCTCTCATTAATTCATTATTATTATAAATTAAAATTATTTATTGAATAATAATTTTATCACATAATATTACCATTGTATTTAGGAGTTGTTTGGAATGTTTTAAATAAGTGTATTTTTTGACTTTTTATGAATATAGGTTAGGTATGGTTGTGTTTAAAGTGATATAGTAAAGAGATAATATGAATTAAATAAAATGATGTAATTTAAATAGAATAGTAACTTTTTAATTTTTTAATTTTTTTAAAAAATGACAAACAAGACTTTAATATTTATTCTATAAGATGAGAGAACAATATACACTATTACAAGTCTACACCCACCATTGGGGAGACTCTTTAATAAATAAAAAATAAAAAAAACAACAGCATTCCACCCTCATCATTCGCACTCATATGATGTTATCATCACATCACTCTTTTTCTTTTCTTTTTCATTGCTCCACTCCACGCCTCGATCATGCAAAATTCCCACATGCCAATGTGTGTGTATATATATAAATAAAATAATGTTAGAAATTTTAAAAATTTTATCAAATTTTTTATGTAGGTGTGGAATTTATATTCATATAAGATATTAGGTAAAAAATTTAATAAAATTTTTGAAGTCTTCTAACATTTTTGTATAAGTAATATGAACTTATCTTTATTAATTCATAATTTTTTAAAAATATATTTATATGATAAAATGAAATTAATAAAGTGTGAAATTTATGATTAAACTCAATTTAAACAATTAATTTATTTTTTTAATAAATTTTGAATTTATAAGTTTGTTATAGTGTTGGTGGTATATATCTATATATGTGGGTGTCTGGGAAGTTGTTATTTTAATTTTTAGCTATTTTAGTAGGCTAAATTTTTTGTGTTTGGGATGATAATTAGATTTTTTTATAATTAGTTATGATATTTGTTAGAGAAAAAGTAAAATGATTATGAATTTAAATAATAATATTATGTTATTATATTTTAATCTATTTCATTTTTTCTAAATTTTAATCTAAAAAACCAAAAAAAAACATTGGCCAAAGATAGATATAATAGAGAGAAGACCCAAAACAAACATCCACACTCTTGTTTCTCTCTCCCCCTTTATTCCTTTTTTTTTTTTTTTTTGCCAACTGGGGTCTCCAAAAAAGTCACTCAAAAAAAATGCTTTTTGCCACATTCTTCAAAATTCCAAAAGTTATCCTGACCTGCCAGGTGGAGTTTTGTACGTATTGCTAATCTAATCCAAGTGTAAGATCGAAAATGGGCCGAACTGGATCTGCAATTTACGGTTTTCAATTCTGTTTTTTTCTATTCAGGGGTGAAAACAAGACTGGAAAATTGAACATGTGGCGGGAATAAGTATTTTACTTTTCACATCTAAATTTTGACCTAACTTTTTTATTTACTTTTAAGTCAAATTTTGATTTGATCTTCATATTTTAAATTTTATTAATTATGTCTGTGTGTACTAAAAAAAAAATTAACAAGCGTCTCAAAAATATAAATTTTAACCTATAATTTGGATAAAATAATCAAATTAAAACTCTACTTATGCTGTGTTTGGTTGGGGGATTTGGGGAGAGATTTGGAAAGGAAAATGGAAAATGTAGGTGAAATGCGAATAAAATATATATATATTTCACATAATTTCACACACTTTTTTCCTTTCCCTTTCCAAATCCCTCCCCAAATCCCCCAACCAAACACACTATTAAAGTATAAAAACTAAATTATTTAATTTAAAACAATAGAAACTAATGAAGTATGAATAAAAGTATAAATGAAAAAGGTAATTAACCCAAAATATTTGATAAGAATATTTTATGTAATAGTTATATCACACGGTAGAGTTGATTTGATATTGTTTTTTTTGTTTGTTATGTCAAAAAAAATAATGTCATAGATTGATGTGATCGATTACTCAAATATCTTAGGCTAAATACAAAATAATTTTTTAATCTCCACTTTTATCACATGATAACACAAATAGAAGGATATATTATGTCAACTTATTCACATACCAATCCCATTATGTAAAAAATTTCCGGGGCAAATAGATGTGAAAAAAATTTATCACTCTCATTGGAAAACAATACCAATGAGATAAATGATATAGCATATACGAGAAAGCTTAAAATTTAAAAATAATAAATATTGATATAAAGGACCATTTTGGCAACAACAGTAAAAAGTAAGTTTTTTAACTTTTTAGCTTTTTTTAGTCAAAAAAATCAATTTTTTTATCCAAAACAACCCTATTTTTTGTCAAAAAACTAAAAAGTCAGCTTTTTACCAACTTCTCAAAACACTCCAAAGAATCATTTAGGCTTTGTTTGGTTGTGAATTGAAAATGTAATTCTACAGGTGTGTTTCAGTATAATGTTTGGTTGAGTATTTGGAATCAATTTTCAAAATCTCTGCCGAGAGCTCTGTGCATCAGCAGCATTTTTTGTGATTTTTTTGCCTCAGGAAAGACCGCCCGGATGTCCATGGGTCTTCCGCCCGGACGTCCCTAGGGACATCCACCCGGATGTCCTCTGCTGTACAGATTTTTTTTTTTTTTTTTTTTTCATTTATATAATCGAGAAAAATATTTTCTAAAAATTTTTAAATTTTTTATGTGCTTTAAAATAATTTTGAATTGTATGTTTAGTTATGAGTTGTAAATTTTTGTATCACATATCAAATGTCACATCAACAATTCTCCACTGAAATCAAACCTCTTTTCCAAAACTATTTTCAAAACTCTTTACCAAACAAATTTTCTACACTCAAATCATAATTCTACAACATACAAACTCAAAATACAACTCATACTCTCAAATCACATTTACAAAACACAACCAAACGCAGGCTTATTTTTTTATGTATTTGTGTGTGTGAAAATTTTAATATTTTATTCTTATTATATTTAATAAATTATATAAATAAAAATTATTAAAAACAAAAAAGGAGATATATTGAGGCAAAGCAAGATGAATTGCCATTAATCTCTCATTTTTTTTTATATTATTTTTTGAGAATTCAAACTATAATATATATCTAGTCTGCTCTTAAAGGAATGGGAAATGGGTTCTCTAAGTAACAGTAACCGATGACCCGCAATAGGAATGAATGAGTGACCTCGCAATTAGGGTAGGCTCCGATATTTTCACTTCCCAAAGTGAACTCCTAATATGAAGCATTTCATACATTTCAAAAAAATTGTGATTAAAAGATTATTATATATGTGGGTGTCAATTTTCGACCACATTGTCAAGTTAGTACTCAGTTGTAGAATACTGGCAGAATAGATTAAGCCTGAACAACCTGTCACAAAAAGATAAGAATCCCGCGGTGGTTCGTCCACCCGGGCACTCCGACGATCAAGTCAGTAAAATATCTCTCAAAGATAACCAATAATACTTAACTCACTAGACAGAGCATAAAAAACATACCTTAGACCCATGGGGGTGCCTCCCTTTTATAGCCAACACAATCCTAGTCCCAAATAAAAGCTTAGCTCTAATAGACTTAGGATTACTGCTAATCTTGGACTCCCAGTAGGATTAGGATAAACTCTCTAAGAGTCTCATCTTTACCCAAACTGTAGTCTTCTCTCATTCTAGGATTCTTGTCTCTCATCCGCTTATCTCGGAATCCGGTATCCTCGCAAATAACCTCGGCCTAGCCGAGATGATCTCAGCGTCATGACCAAGACACGTAGCACCTCGGCTGACACTTCGGTGTCACCTCGGCCACGTGTTGTCATTCAAAAATTATGTCCCCACAACTACCTCCTAGGTTCTATTACCTTGACATTTTGAGGTAATGGAACCTATATCATTCCTTCCTTTAATCATGACGCTGGTTTAACTTCAACTTGTAAATTTTTAAAATTTCAACAAGTGTTAAACATTATCTCAGTTTAACTTCAACTTGTAAACTTTTCTCAAGTTTCAATAAGTGTTAAACATGATATCGGTTTAACTTCAACTTGTAAATTTAAATTTCAACACGTGTTAAACATGACATCGGTTTAACTTCAACTTGTAAATTTTTAAAATTTCAACAAGTGTTAACATAATCTCGGTTTAACTTCAACTTGTAAACTTTTCTCAAGTTTCAACAAGTGTTAAACATCATATCGGTTTAACTTCAACTTGTAAACTTTTCTCAAGTTTCAACAAGTGTTAAACATCATCTCGGCTTGTGAAATTCCAACTCTCAAGTATCATTCTTTAGCCCTTTGCCCCATAATGTGAACTTAAGTTCCACTTGGGCTCTCATTAGGTACGTGGCTTTGACCTTGATATTGCTCTATGGGCAGGGGATCTGCCCCCTGCATGGCTTCCACATACTCTTTTGTGGAAAAAAATTCTTTAACTTAGGCCAAGTTCTTCTCTTCTCGGACTTAATCATCTAAGCCGAGATCTTGTCTTCTGGGATCTGGGATTCCAGATCTGGAATCTGGGATCTGCTCACTTGGGCTAAGCTCTTGTCTTCTCGTGTCCAGTATTATCTCGGCTGAGATCGTATCTTCTGGGATTCTCCATAGCCGACTTCCCGCGAAGGCCAGTAAGAATGTCCCTTGGTCTCGCCATGCTGAGGGACTGCAGGAATCGTTTTTTGCCTCCTTTTTTGGGCGTCTTTCTTGGCCGCTGGAATCGGCGCATCTTGTAGCGAGAACAGTGGCTGCACGACGTTGTTCTGCATCTGGAAATTGACGACCGTTTGCAGATCCGCCAATTTGTCCGCCATTCCCTCTATCTCGTCGTCCCTTCTCAGGCATCTATCCTTCCATACCTGGAGGTCTCCCTCGTTGGAATACTCGCATTGGTCGGCCTTCTTTGGTACACCACCCTCCAGGCCGACGTCATTTCCTCCGTGATTCTTATCACAAGTCTCTTCGTTGCAGTTGTCTTCTTTGACGTCAAGGTCAATATGTTTCCCACTCTTAGTAGGGGTGTCGTCCCCAACCTTCTCTTTCTGTCCGTCGTTGGCCATCTATTCTCCTTTCTTTTCCACAGACGGCGCCAAATTGTGGGTGTCAATTTCCGACCACACTGCCAAGCTAGTACTCAGCTGTAGAACACCGGCAGAATAGATTAAGCCCGAACAACCTGTCACAGAAAGATAAGAATCCCGCGGTGGTTCGTCCACCCGGGGGCACTCCGACGATCAAGTCAGTAAAATATCTCTCAAAGATAACCAATAGTGCTTAACTCACTAGACAGAGCATAAAAAATATACCTTAGACCCATGGGGGTGCCTTCCTTTTATAGCCAACACAATCCTAGTCCCAAATAGAAGCCTAGCTCTAATGGACTTAGGATTACTGCTAATCTTGGACTCCCAGTAGGATTAGGATAAACTCTCTAAGAGTCTCATCTTTACCCAAACTGTAGTCTTCTCTCGTTCTAGGACTCTTGTCCCTCATCCGCTTATCTCGGAATCCGGTATCCTCGCAGATAACCTCGGCCTAGTCGAGATGATCTCGGCGTCATGACCAGGACACGTGGCACCTCGGCTGACACTTCGGTGTCACCTCGGCCACGTGTTGTCATTCAAAAATTATGTCCCCACAAATATATATATATATAATATATATATATATATTTGTAGTTGTATTTGACAGTGCTAACAAAAAGGTCACTTACATATATAACTATTAAAAACTATTTAAATACATAACCAAGTTTATAATTAGAAAAAAAAAGACCAAAATAATCCAAACTCAAGCACTAAATAAAAAGTGAAAAATTATAACAAAACATCATTATTCTCGCATTTTTAGTTGCAAAATTACTAATTAAGCTTTCATAATCCAACTTATCAAATAAATTATTTTCATTGGATAAAATTGCTAATCCATTCCATCTTTTTTTGATATAATTAACCAAAGGTAAAGTTTAATATAACTTTTAATTTTGAAAAGTTTATTTCTCCATAAACAAATGTAATTGATATGATTAATCATATTTTATACACAATCTATGTATTTGAAAAATAATCATCTATTAATTTTAAATAATTCATTATATCAATCGGCTTTTAATTTTTAATTTTTTTAAATAAAGCAATCACTAGTTATTTTAAATAATTAATTACATAAATCGTTTACTAGTTTTGAATCTTTATCAAATTTTTTAGATTTTATTTAGAAACTTATGAGGACACTCTTATTTACTTATAAATTTTGATTTTTTTTTTTTTTTTCACTTATCAATATCCTATAAAGTTTGAGGAAAAATAAAAAATTTAGGACTTATTTGTACATTAATATAATACAAGATATATAGGTATTTAAATCAATCACATAAGATATACCTATAATTTACCCTTGTATGTGTTAGGATTAGACACACCCAGAAATCAATCACATACAGAAAAGAGATAAAAATTTACGTGGTTCGGCAATTGTCTACGTCCATGGAGAATATCCACGATAGAATTTCGGAGGGAGTTTACAACACTCACACCCCACTCTCTTCTATACCTCTCACTCATAGATTACATTCTCTGTGTTTCCTTCTTTCTAATGATCTAAGTTCACAACTCTTCCCATTTTATACACAAACGGGAGTGCCAAAGTTCAACATTTGTTTGCCAACCATCAACCATAAACATAATGGCAAGCTTAATACACAACCACCCAAATTGGAAAAAAAAAAACCACTTAACTCCATTATTGACTTCCAAAAAACCACCTTCACATGGTGTGGATCTTTAACAATTCTCCCCCTCCACACCTATGGGGAGTAGGATCCCTACTGGAAGTCCATTCAGCAATGTCCCTGCATACTTCGAGTTTGTCTCTCGAGACCACCTTTGTAAACATGTCAGTTGGATTTTTATTTGTGTAGATCTTGACCAGTTCCAATAACTGTTTTTTCATCACTTCGCGTATCCAATGATACTGAACAGTGATGTGCTTTGTGCGAGAATGGTACATAGAATTCTTGCTTAGGTCTATGGCACTCTAGCTATCACAATGTACCGTGAACTTTTCCTACTTTAGTCCCAGTTCTTGGAGAAACCGCTTTAACCACAACATTTCTTTCCCAGCTTCCGCTGCGGCAATATACTCTGCCTTGGTTGTGGATAAATCAACACACTTCTGCAGCTTGGACTGCCAAGACACAGATCCCCTTGTAAAAGTAAATAGAAATCCTGATGTAGATTTCTTACCATCAAGATCACCTGCCATATCTGAATCAATATAGCCTTCCAAGACTGGTTTAGCTCCTCTAAAGCATAAACACATTTTAGATGTACCCTTAAAGTACCTCAAAATCCACTTGACTGCCTCCCAATGCTCCTTTTCTAGATTGGCGAGGAATCTGCTCACAACGCCAACTGCGTGAACTATATCTGGCCAGGTACACACCATTGCATACATCAAACTTCCTACTACAGAGGAATAGTGGGATTGCCTCCATTTCTTTGCTTTCAGAGCTGGTCGTGGGACACGAATGCTTTGTTACCTTGAAATGGTTGGCCAGTGCTGTGCTGACTAGCTTGGCATCTTTCATGTTGAATATTTCAATCACCCGTTCAACATGTTTCTCCTGTGACAGTTATATTTTCTTGACTTTCCTGTCACGAAACAATTTTCATGCCCAAAATCTACTGTGCTGGGCCTAAATTTTTCATGTCAAAATACTGCGACAAGTCATTTTTCAACTTGTTGATCATAGTAGTATCTTGTCCGATGATCAGCATATCATTGACATATAACAGTAGGATGATGAAGTTTCCATTTGAAAACCTTCGGAAATATACAGACTGGTCTGCTACCGTTTCTGTGTACTCGTGATCCACCATGAATGAATCAAACTTCTTGTACCATTGTCTCGGTGCCTGCTTTAGGCTATAGAGACTCTTCTTGAGTTTGCAGACTAGGTTTTGTTTCCTTTAACTTCAAATCATTCTGGTTGCTCTATGTAGATATCTTCCTCCAAATCACCATGAAGAAAAAGACAGTCTTGACATCCATCTGTTCTACCTGCAAATTCAAGCGAGCTGCTAATCCTAGAGCTACTCGAATGGAAGTTATCTTCACAACTGGAGAGAATATCTCATCAAAATCAATTCCCTTCTTCTGCCCAAAACCTTTGACCACCAAGCGAGCTTTATGTTGCAATATTTTACCGTTGTCATCTTTCTTCAATTTGTACACCCATTTGTTTTTCAATGACTTCCTGCCATTTGGAAGTGAAACAAGCTCATAAGTGTGATTTTTCTACAAAGAAATCATCTCATCCTTCATGGTTTGCATCCAGCAATCTTTCTTTGTATGACTCTTTACTTCCGAAAAACTCTCAGGCTCCCCCTCATCAGTAATCAGAATATACTGAGAAGCGGGATATTTGGTTGATGGCACGATAACTTTTCCAGATCTCCGCAACTGAGGCCCAGTTACCTCTAGTTGAGGGGATTGCTCTCCCTGCTCAACACCCTCTTCATCCGAGTCTTCATCTCTTTCCTCTTAATCATTAATTTCTGGCATAAGATCTTGCAACTCTGGCACTTCTTGTTGCACATCATCATATCTAACATTTTGTGATGGCTCGGGAGATGGGAACAAGTCTGGAGTGATGACATCTCTAGACTTTGTAGACTTTTCAGAATCTGTTACTGTCTGGTCTTCTTGGAATACAACATCTCTGCTCTTGAACATCTTCATGTTTACTAGGTCCCACAACTTGTACCCAAATACTGCATCTGAATAGCCTACAAATATGCATAGAGTGGACTTGTCATCAAGCTTCTGTCTATTTTCCTTGGAGATATGTGCGAACGCTTTACACCCGAAGACTCTCAAGTGAGAATATGATACCTTTCTTCTGGACCAGACTTCCTTAGGTATGGCAAAATTCAACGGGACTGAAGGCGACCTGTTGATGAGATAACAGGCTGTACGGGTAGCTTCAGCCCAGAATGACTTTGGCAACTTTGCCATTCTGAGCATGTGTCTGACTCTTTCAATAATAGTGCGGTTCATCCTCTCTGCCACACCATTGTGTTGTGGGGTACCGGGAATTGTTGTCTCGTACCGGATACCTCTGCTAGCACAATATGCTTCAAAAGTATTGGAAGTGTACTCGCCACCATTGTATGTGCGAAGACACTTCAACTTTTTCCCGGTCTCTTTTTCCACCATTGCATGGAACTCCTGAAAGTGCTGGAATACTTTATCATTCGTCTTCAGGAAATACACCTACAATTTCCTTGATGCATTATCAATGAGAGTCAGAAAATACTTGCGGCCGCCAAGTGACTCCACTTCGATTAGGCCACAAACATCCGAGAATACTATACTAAGAACTTCTGTTTTCCTCTTGCTCGTTGAACTGAATGATACTCGATGCTGCTTGCCATAAAGGCAATGATCACACGGCTTCAGGGCACTCCCTTTGGGTAAGGGTATCTTGGATTGCTTTGCCAACAGATGGAATCTCTTCTCACTCATGTGAGCCAGTCTTCTATGCCATAAGTCTAGTTACTCATTGTCTTTGCTACGTTAAGACTTCCCAGACAGATCTTCGTTTGAGTCTTGTACAGTGTTGAAGACATCTCTCCTCTGGCGATTGTCAAAGCTCCTCCTGTCAGCTTCCAACGGCCATTTCCGAATGTACTTGTATAGCCTTGTCGGTCCAGGGCACTTCCGGAGATAAGATTGAGGCGCAAATCTGGAACATGCCTCACATCTTTGAGAACCAGCTTGTGTCTGACATTAGTCTGAATACTAATGTCTCCAATGCCCACAATCTTCGAATAACTAGAATTTTCCATTCGAACAATGCCAAAATCTCTAAAGTTGTACGAGCTGAAGAGTTCTCTGTGGGAAGTGACATGATAGGATGCAGCTGTATCTATCACCCACTCTGTACAGCTGTGGCCAGCCACGTGAAGGCAATCATCCTCTTCACTAACTGCAAGAAGTATTTTATTAGTTATTGTGGCTGTCGTGTTCTCATCTCCTTTTGACTTACTGCTTTGACCTTTATCTTTCCAGCTTAGGCTGTTCCTCTTTATGTGACCCTTTTTTCTACAGTGAAAGCAAGTGAAGCTAGAATTACCTTGATTTTTACTGTCTTTGCATTTACTCATGTTGTTCTATGTGTCTCTACTCTTGCTTCTTCTTCTGCCTCTGCCTTTGCCTCTTCCTCTACCTCTATCTCTACCTCTATCTTCTGTGACAAGAGCATGGGACTAATTACCTCCATGTCATTCCTCTTTGTCTCTTCATTGTACATGGCGTCTGTGACCATATTCACAGTCAGCTTCCCCTCTAGTGCAAGGTTGTTGAGAGAAACCACTAATGTCTTCCAGCTGTCTGGTAAAGAACAAAGCAATAGAACGGTTTGCATTTCATCATCCAAGGGCATCTTGACGGTTGCAAGTTGATTCACCAGATTCTTGAATTCACTGGTGTGCTCGGCGACAGACACACCATTCTTCAACTTTAGATTTACAAGCCTTTTCATCGCCAAGGCTTTGTTTCGGGCAATCTTTGACTGGTACATTCCTTCTAACATTGTCTAAAGGTCATATGTATCTGTCTCCTAGGCGACATGGTGGAACACATTGTGGTCTATGCATTGTTTGATACAACCGACAGTTTTCTGGTTTATTTTTATCCAATCTTCATCATTCACTTCTTCCGGTTTAACCCCTTTTAGAACAATAGGGTGAAACAGATCTTTATAATATAGGATGTCTTCCATCCGCGACTTCTAGATTGCATAATTGGAAGGATTCAACTTGATCATGGATCTTGAAGTTGATGTGGATTCCTCCACTGTCTTCTTACTTTTCACAGAAACTCTAATTCAAAAATTTGACTGTACGGATCTCTCCGGAATACTCTAAATAGTTGGAAACCACTATTGGATCACCAAAATCGGACTTCAAATGGCTTAGATCTAGCCAAAATAAGTTCGACGGTTCAAATCTGCTGATATACTGTAGCCGCATAACACCGGATAACTCTTCCATCTCTGGGTCGGGTCAGATCGACCCAACTAGTTGACTGGTCAACATCAGCCACCGTGAACGCTACGTGGCAGACACGTGTACTGACGTGAACGACACGTGTACTGACGTGGCAGACGCGTGACGATGATGTGGTGACACGTGTCACTGACTTGGCCGATAACATGTCGATGATGTGGCGTTGACGCGCAGTGCACTCTCTATCTTTCTTCCGCTGCGCATCAGACGCGTGCTTGAGAGTGAGATGACGAGCAGATACAGTAAACGGCGCGTGGGGCGCGTACCTAAGATTGGTGTTCACGAGCCTTTTCAGTTGGCGCATGAGGGCGCGTGGGGCTTCGTCTTGGGCTCGATTTTGCAGTTTTGGACTTCTCTCATTAAGAGCTTCCTTCTTGTATGCTCAAAAGTGAATTTCGAACAACTTGATTTCTGGGCAATTTTGAAAAACAAACCCTGTTTTTCTGAAAATCAACCAACGCGACTCTGATAGCACTTGTTAGGATTATACACACCCATAAATCAATCACACACAGAAAAGAGATAAGAAATTTATGTGGTTCGACAATTGCCTACGTCCACGGAGAGATATCCACTATAGAATTTATCGAAGAGAGTTTACAACACTTACACCTCACTCTCTCTCTATAGTACTCTCACTCACAGATTACACTCTCTGTGTTTCCTTCTTTTTCTAATGATCTAAGCTCACAACTCTTCCCATTTTATACACAAACAGGAGTGCCAAAGTTTAACATTTGTTTGCCAACCATCAACCATAAACATAAATGGCAAGCTTAATACACAACCACTCTAAGTTGAAAAAAAATTTACTGTAACCTCCATTCTTGACTTTCAAAAATCACCTTCACATAGTGCGGATCTTTAACAGTATGAGTTAGTATAATGACTAAAAAGTTTCAAGACATTTTCAATCGGCTTTCGAGAGTCCAAGCGATGCATATGTCAAATTTGAACCAAAATTAGCAACAGGTGACATATGTTACAGTCAAAAATAATTTGAGTATTTTCCATCTGATCTCTAACGAGACAAGCACATCTAACCGTCCACATGAAATTGTTGAAAAAATGAGCCTCTCATTTTGCGTGTGTTTGTGGTGATGACATGAACAGAAAGAAGATCACTATGTCCACATGAACTCAAACTAACAAACAAAAATGGTTACATATAAGGTTCGATTTTGCTGCGTTACATAAATTGTGAAGAGAGAGAGAGAGAGAGAGAGAGAGAGAGAGAGGGAGAGGAGATTAGGTAGGAACTTTTCACACACCGTTTTTCTGGCTTTTGAGCCCTTGGAAAAAAGTTAAAAAAAATTCCTTGAAAGTGCGAGAATTCTTGTACATATTTGTTGGATCCGTGACTATTTTTATTATTATTACGAAGATGAGACCGAACACGCTTGATTTTCGGACCAATTTTTTTGTTTTTTTTTTGGGTGGCGTGGTGTATGATTGTTTCGTGATTAAGTGAGATAAAATCTTATTTGTTTCTCACCTTTCTCAAACTTGAAAAAGAAAAACAATGAAATGGACCTTACAACCACTAGGGTTAGGGCAGTTGCCGGAATCAAATCCCTAGTTAAGTTATGAGTTTGACTCACTCACTTTTTTTAGAAGAGCATTTTCAATTAAGATGTTACAATTATAATCTAATTTTATGTGTTAGATTTTGTAAATTTAATAAGGGGAGAGGTTATAATGTCCACTCTCAAAAAGGTATGTATGATATGTCTTTCATAATTTTTTTGTAAAATTTCATAACCTAAACACAAAATATCATAACTTTTTAACTACAAAAGTTATAACTTTTTTTTAACTGAAAAATGTTACAACAAAATCTCAAAGTATCATAATAAAAATCATAAAATATCATAACATTATCATTCTTAATTTTAGGGCGCACATCATAAATTCACTATTCGTAACTTTACTACAAAATATTATAACATACATCATAGATAATCATAACATTCATCATAAAAAATCATCACTTTTTTACGATGTGCACCATTTAAAAAGGTACACATTGTAAATTTCTCCTTTAGTAAATATTATAATAAAAATTTAAAATGTGTGTTAAGTAAAATGGAATCCACTTAAATGTACATAAATAAATACAATCACGCAAAGTACAGCGAGTCCCGCTGTACTATCTTTGTCCCTCCCTTCTCTCTCTCTCTCTCTCTCTATCAAATGTATATGAGTGATAAACTAAATTAATTTAATTTATTTTTCTCACCTTAGTTTATTTGTTTATTTTTATTTCTCAATTCAAAATCCAAATCCAACATAAAAGTTCGTCTTTTTAATTCAAAGCATTGACCATCCTAAATCAAGTACATTCATATATTCATACAATATTACTATCCCATTATGTAACAATATGGGAAATTTTAAGTATAGGCATTTTACCATGTTAAGTCATGTTTATATTGTGTCATTTAAAAAAATTTAAACTAATTTAACCTATTTATTATTTTGTATTATCGGACCGTGTCTATTGCGAATCACATTAATATGTTAGGTCAAATTTTTTTACCCTTAACTAAAAATATCTAATGTATGAATTTTTTTTTATAAAAAAATCACAAGTTAGATTTAATGAAACTAATATCTAAATGAAATTATTCCTAAGAATATTTGATTTAAATTATTCATATAAAGTTATTATCTTCAATTAAAAAAAATAGCCGTAAAATCCTATTTTATATATATATTTAAATAAATTAGATGGAATTACATAATTGTAACAACCCTCGTACTGATCACCGATATAACCACTGAATTAGCTACTGGTTACTGCTAAACTGAACTGATAATGACTGATAATGGAATTAACTGAAGTACTAAATGGACTGATTGAAATCGAAACTGAAACTGAATAAGTTATTTATTATATTGCATTTCTATCTGTTTGATTGATTGATTATCTGTTTGAGTTTATATGTTTAAACTGCTAATTGAAGGCCTTATCGGCGGCCGAATTAGGAACCGTTTAGAGTTTTGGGATCAGTAGAATATGTGTGATTTAATGGTATATTTATTTAAAATGCGATTAGGTATGATTAAATTAGATTAACTTAAGCCAATTAAAGAGTTTGCCGAAATTACACTTTTGCCATTGAGTGTGCCTTGCCTATCCTCATTACTTGAGCCTTATACACTTAATTAAAACACATTGCTCAGCCATTCTTGTGGCCTACAACCGACCAAGAAGAGAGTTAGAGTGAGAGAGTAATTTCATCTTGTGTATTGGCTTGCTCTTGAGGTTTTGCTTGAAGACTTGTAATTTTGAAAGAGTAATTGCATAATCTAGCTTCCCAACCTTGAATACAAGATTTAGGTAAGGAAATCATTGTTTTCTTGTTGTCTTTAAGCTTCATCTTGCATGTTCTAGGCCCCATTGTAGAATCAAATCATGATTTAGTTCATATATGTTGAAATAGAGCTTAATTCATACATGCATGTTTATATTGATGCATCTTGAGTTGAATTCATGATGGATTGTACATGCATGCTCATGTTTCTATTCAAGTCCATGTTTTCATTTGGTTTTCCAACTATTGAGCTCATTTGAGCAAGGATTGAAGCTTGATTTTGGTTTAAAGTTCATGCATTGCATGTTTTGAAATTGTTCTTGAAATGGGTTTGAAAAATGGTTTTAATTGACTCACCCTTGGTCCTTGCATGTGCAAATTGAGCTTTAAAACTTGTTGTACTATGAGTTTGAAATGTTTTCCCAGAATTTGGGCCCAAGAGGTTGAGTTTTGGGTTGTTGAATGCTTGGTTCGAACTTGGGAGACAAATCTGGAAATTCCAGATTTGGCTTCCTCGCTCGAGCGAAGGATTCCTCGCTCGAGCGAGCACCTGTATTCAGGGCTCCGCTCGAGCGAGCATCGAGGGTGGTATCGCGCGTAAAAATCCAGCAACCAGTACTTTTACTGTTCATCAGACGACGCTCGAGCGAAGGATTGTTCGCTCGAGCGAAGCCTTTGATTTTGGAAGCTCGCTCGAGCAAAGGAAGGCTCGCTCGAGCGAAGCGCCTATTTTCAGCAACTTTTGAAAAATGCCTTCCAACTGTATTTTTGCATCCTCATCTCATCCTAGGCATTCTTAGGCCTAGTTTAAGACATCTTAATGAGGATTTAGACGTAGAACCACACCGAGAAAATTTAGGGATTTAATTAACATCCTTCCCGACTGTGAAACTTAGTGTGTGTTATATTTGTTAACTGTTTAGGGTTGGCTCTCGGGGACACGCTCTAGCTGCTATTAGCCCAATCTCTGTGAGTAACAATTGTGTAAAGATATGTTCAAAATGACTATCTTTTGAATACTGAACTGAACTGTTTACTGTACTGATATTATTTACTGAATGAATGTATGTCCTTTATTTCTGAACTATACTGTGGCATCCTTAGCACCTACTGTTATTGTTACTGTTACAGAGATCTCTGTCGGTTCCCTTGTGGAACCATACTGTTCACTGAATGACTGGCCATCATTACTGTTCGGTCTTTTTGACCTACTGTTACTGTTATGCTGATGGATGTACCACATATGATTGTTTATTGTACTGAACACTGTAATACTGATTGAAATGAACTGTTTTCATTACTGTAAGGACATTCATTCTAAACCTCTTTACGCTTTATGTTATTCACTGGGCTTTAGCTCACTGTTTATATATATATGTAGGTTCTCAGCAGCCAGACCAGAGCTAGGAGCGTGGGTTGGTCCCCAGTTTTGTCAAGCCAGCCTATGTGCCTCACCGCGAGGTTCCGAGTTGCCATGCTATGGCTTGGGGTGTTTTTGTGTCCCCCATCGGTCTCCTTACTGTTTTGTACTACTGTATAGACCGTCTACTGTTTTACTGTACTGTTATCGAGGGATTAAGTCCCCGCACTGAATGTTTGCATATGATTGTATAGACTGTACTGTTCTGAACCGTATGAATGCATGAAAAATGTTTTTGGCATACAGATTTACACAGCTCAATGGACACTAGTTACTTACTGTATTGGCTTCCGCCAGGCCCTGAACTCTGTTATACTGTATTACTGTTAAGCAGGCCTTCGGTAATCACGGATTACTGGCCGGTTACGGTGCTAAACCCATAGGGCCGGGTTTGGGTCGTGACAATAATAGATTCAAAAATATCATAACACTCCTCAGTAGGAAGAACATTAAAATGCTTAACTAATTATCCATTAAACAAGTCATTTGTATCAATTTCGTATTATGCAAGTTGGAAACTAACCTAACCTATTTGATATTTATGTTATCATATTGTGCTATATATGTTTTTATGTTAGCGAATATTTAACTTCTATCAATTAACTTCACGTATAGTTATAGTCGTTTTACTGTGTAGTATCAAAAATCCAGACATTAAAAATTCTTGGTATGGTGGTGTTAGTGTAATTGACTCACTGTATAGTACTATCCTAATACATTTCCATTGGTATTTAAGGTGTATATATATAGAAAAATTACTGATTCATTTACCGAATTTGTTCAATCCTAATTCGTTTAAATGAAGATTCTCTGGCGAGTTTCTAAAATGAGAAACTCTTATCGGAAAGAGTCTCATTTGGACGAATTCGAACTGAACATATTAAGTGAATGTAACGGTACTAATATAGAAAAAAAAATGTATGATAGCATGGAGAGTACATGCGCATGGATCTTTTTTTATGAAATGATTTCAGTTATTGTTCTAAAAGTCCTATCCGTTATTAGTAAGTAGTATTGATTAAGGTTCATAATATCACGCGTTTCCGTTAAATTTTTTCCAAATTTGAACTCGATGGGCCTTCTATGTTTTTGTCTGATTTTAATGATCAACAAAATCCAACAATACCATGCCCATTTTTTGTACTACACATTTATGTCCAACGGCTCTTCAAAAAAATCGGTTATAAATTTTGAAAATTTGAAATTTTCACTAATGTTATGTGTTTTGTAATGAAAACTAAGGTTTTATTTGCAAAAATTTGGAAAATAATTTGAAAAGAAAAAAATAAAATGTGAATGAAATACAAGCTGAATTTTTTTTCTCAATTTGAACTCCTTTCTAAATTCCTATCTAAATTCATGATTTATACACAATGTTAAATCCTTAAAATAGAGCAATCTCCACACTCTCTCTTCATATATTCTGATGTAGAATTTTATATTTTTCTATAAAATCCTTAAAATTTTTCATGAATCTCTCATTTACACTAAATCCAAGAACAACAAAATTAAATTGTAACATATGGTCAGTTTCGATATCTCAACCAACAAACCTCAAGGGTTCAATTCATTGCTAAATTTTTTTCCTTAATGTTGTGTTTGGTTGGGGGATTTTGGAAGGATTTGGAAAGGGAAAGGGAAAAGGTGTGTGAAATTATGTGAAATGTAGATATATTTTTTTCATATTTCTCTCTACCTTTTTCATTTCTCTTTCCAAATCTCTCTTCAAATCCCTCAACCAAACACAGCACAACTCTGACAAAATCGAACAACAAAGTCAAAGAGTTGTGTTTAATGCTAAATTTTCCCTCAATCGCTATCAAACTGAACCAATTACACTCCTACTATCAAAGCAAGTGCATTTGCATTTTACAGTGAGACAAATTGGTAAAAAAAAAAAAAATATGGAGATGGGGTGAATTAGGAATTTTTACAATGATAGGGGTGTTGGGTAACCAGTCAACAATTTTGGCTTGTAACAATTGAACAAATCTAGGGGTTAGTATGAAATCCAAAGCAAGCACTGGCTTCAACCAATTGAGTGAAGCAACATCTGTGGGGTACAAAGAGAGATATATCATTAATTGAATTATATTATATTTATGGCCCAAGTTTGTTTGACCACAAAAAGTAGATCATTACAAAGATGCCTAGAACAAGAGTAGCCCACCACTCCCCAGCTCATGAGTTGAAGCTGTGAATGGGTGTGGTGTGGGCTTTTTAATTTTTTTTCTTAATTTTCTATTGAATCAGTGAGTGTGTGGGGGCTGCAACTTTTGTGAATTAGGTCGAGTTTGGCATGTGGTCAAAAAGTTAAAAAGTTACTTAAAAAGTTAAAAAGTTATCACTATTCATCAAAAACTAAAAATTACAGCTGCACAACTCTCAATCTTAATTTTTCCTTACACATTAATTTATACAATTTTTTAATACACATTTTTTCATAAAAAATCAAAAAGTTAACCCAAATAATCATATTTTTTTCCTCAACTTTTTAGTCTAAAAAGTCAAAAAGTGCACTTATTTAGGACATCCCAAACAATCCCTTAATTATGGGTTCTAAACAAATTCCCCTATAATAATGTGATAAGGGTGTAACATCTTATATAATTAGATGTGTGACAAATAAAATATTGACATATATTATATTACATCATTGTAGATTAAATTGATTTTTTTAAGAATATTTTTTGAGTGAAAAATAGTTAGTTTAATTGGTATTTCTAAAGTTAAGCTGATAGTTATTAAATGTAATGTATAATCATTTTGTTAGAACAAAAAAAACAAAATATAATCATGTTAATGCGTCCAGACTCATTTTATAGTAATTGATGATTACTTATTTATAAATGAGAATCACTTCTCTTTACTTCAAATATAAACTGTTGCGTCACATTGGTACTTTTTGTTAATTAAAAGTTTCCTTTGATTCACCCATTAAATATTAGGTCAAATTTTTTTTTTTGGTAAACTAATAGACAAAATTTACCGGATCTTTGGTTTGATTTAGTGATTTTATAACCACACTTTAGGATGTGATGAGGAAAAGTCAGTAGTTTGAGTTGTGGAGCAACGACGACCCTTTAATTGTAATATTACTTTATCAACAAACTAACATCTTACCGTCTTGACCAAAAAAAAAAACAAAAACTAACAGACAAAATTTAAATTATTTATTAGATTGAATGTATTATTTGAAATTTAAACTAGAGATTTGAATAGGAGAGAAACTTAACTTTAATAAGCTGTTAATAGAAAAATGATTTATTTATATAATTTTTTTCCCCTCCAATCTCCCCCGAAATGACGGGCATATACATTTAGTCTCGCTACCTCATTAAATTTGTATTTGATT
Source organism: Camellia japonica (assembly GCA_030407325.1). NCBI lineage: Eukaryota > Viridiplantae > Streptophyta > Magnoliopsida > Ericales > Theaceae > Camellia > Camellia japonica. The sequence goes on from JAPPVO010000036.1 coordinate 174,266,405, forward strand.
TAAAATTTGAGAAGAAATTTAAAAAAAAAATTATAATAAAATATTAATAAAATATATTTATATTTAGGGGGTTGTACCAATAAATCCTAAATTAATAACTTATACACTGTTTAGTCCTAAAAGTTTTTTTATAGACTGAAAGATCCCATTACAATATTTCAAACATCAGATTAATGTTTCGAACATTAGATTTCGAATATCAGATTAATGTTTCGAACATCTATACTATATATTAAGCAAAAGGGGTTTTTTAACCCCAAGGCCTGTGGGAGCTCCAATCTCCTAATCCTAATTTTCTAGTTTTTTGATTTAAAAAAAAAAAAACCTCAACATTTATTGACTTCTCCCAACCCAACCTCAGCATTTATTGACTTTTCCCAACCCACAATCTCTTTTGACTTCTCTCATAATTATTGCAACATCTTTTTCAATTTCTCCCATAAACTATGATTACACACAAAAATAAAAAATAAAAAAGATAAGAATTTAGTTATAGATCTCAAAAAGATATAACATCTAAATTTGAATTATGATTTAATAATATAATTATGTATTTTTTATATATATCTATCAAAATTTTAAATCACTTAATGGGATTAATCAATTTTCCAAAATTATTGATTTTTAATTTACAAAATAGATTACAAAAAACTATTTACTGATTGATTTATTAATAAAAAAAAATATTTCATAATATCTCTCTCCTCTAATCTCTCTCACAAAATTTCAAAAAAAAATATTAAAACTTACATTCATTTTCTCTTTCCCAAAAAATCAGATAGGAGCTCCAATCTCCTAATCCTAATTTTCTAATTTTTTGATTTAAAAAAAAAAAACCTCAGCATTTATTGACTTCTCCCAACCCAACCTCAGTATTTATTGACTTTCCCCAACCCACAATCCTTTTTGACTTCTCTCATAATTATTGCAACACCCTTTTCAATTTCTCACATACACTATGGTTACACACAAAAATTAAAAAAAAAGAAGATAAGAATTTAGCTATAGATCTAAAAAAGATATAACACCTAAAATTGAATTGTGATTTAATAATATAATTATGTATTTTTTTTTATGTATATCTATCAAAATTTTAAATTACTTAATGGGACAAATTAATTAATTTTCCAAAATTATTGATTTTTAATTTACAACATAGATTAAAAAAATTGACTGATTTATTTATTTAATAACAAAAATATTTCATAATTCTCCCTCCTAATCTCTCTCACAAATTTTCAAAAAAAATATTACAACTTGCATTCATTTTCTCTTCCCCAAAAAATCAGATAATATTTTCTATTAAAGTTGTAGATATCTACCTATATTTTATATATTATATTATAACATAACAAAAAAACTAAAAAACTAAAAAAAAATCTTAAAGTTTATCTAAATAAACTTTAAATCAATAAAGCTCACATGTTATCACATATCTAACTCACATCATAACTTACCTAAATAATAATAATTAAAAACAAATGGAAACACGATAAATTAAATTTAAAAAAAAAAGATACCCATAACTCCATCTTAAATAAATTGAAAAAAAATACCCGAATAGAAACCACACAAAATAAAAATAAAAATAAAAATATAAATAAAAAGATATATCTATCTATCTATCTAAATCTATACATATATTAAGTAAAAAGGGGTTTTTAACCCCCAAGGCCTATGGAAGCTTCAATATCCCAATCTGAATTTTTTAAATTTTTTATTTTAAAAAAAAAACTCAGCATTTATTGATTTAATCAAAATCTCCTGATTAGCATTTATTAACTTTTTTCAATCCACATATCTTTCCACATGCTTGCAATTATTGATTTGGTCAAATTCCCTGATCAGCATTTAAAATCCCTTATACAAATAATTATAGATACAATTCGTGTATAGTTACTGCAGTATCCTTTTCAACTTCCCCATACACTATGGTTAGTGATAAGAAAAAATCTTAAAAATCATAATTTATATATTAAAAAATCTAAAACAAATATAAATATCTATAATTATCCTGTGCATAGCACGGGTGATAGGCTAGCTAGATTGATATGCAAATGGGACTAAATGGAGCATAAGAAAACTTTTAAGACTAAATGGTTCAACTTTTCAAAAAATAAGACTTATGAGTAAATTTTCCTATATTTTATATAATTTCACATATTTTTTTCTTTTATTTTCTAAATCCTTTCCTAAATTTATGAATCACACCCAACTATAGATAACACTACTGATTATAATATTCTCTCATGATTAGAAAGAAACCCCCCAAAAAAAAGATTCCTACATAGCTAGGAATGGAAAGATAAAGTGGGTAGACCCGTTTATAATAGTGGTCCAACTCAACAATGATTGATACTCCTAATTTTAGGATCTCCACGATTTTTAAAACAATCTGAATTATTTATGTGAAAGAGATAAAAAATAAAAAATAAAAACAAATATATAAATGGTCTAGATCATTTTGGGATCATATGAGTCCCCAAATTTAGGGATCTTAATCATTTTTGCTGCTCCTATTGGTATGTCATGGCACTGTGCAGTTCCAGCAATACTAGGGAGATGTTTGAAATATTTTAAATAAGTACACTTTTTAACTTTTTATAAAAAAAATGTAAAAAAGTAAAAAAAAAAAAGATAGAAAAGCAGAGATGAAATGTTGATAGATATTGATTGATGTGATCAAAATAAGTATATATATGTAAAAAAAAATACACTTTTTTAATGCATGCCAAACAAGTATTAGGACTGCGATCATTTGCAACGCTTATTTTGATAACACGATTAAAAAGTTAATTTTTTAATTTTTTTTGGTGATATTATTATTTTAATATATTTTTAAAAATAAATTAAATTAAAAAATCAACTTTTAACTTATTTCTCATAATAGGTTGCTACCATCATAATCCTTAATTATGACATGATTTTTATTTTGGGTGAATCACTAATAAATTTTAAATAATGGTCTTATAAATTGTTTGGTTCTCTTTTTTTTATTTTTTTATTTTTATGAATCTAAAAATCTTGTTAAAATGTAAATTACATGAATGGTCAAGCAAAAACATGCTTTTGTTATGTGTTGAAGACAAATGTAAGTTTTTTCATAATGTTAAAATTATTAAACGTAACATTTTAAAAAAAATTTTTACTGTACTTTCCTAAACGTAACATTCCAATGTAACACTCCGAAAACGTAACACTCCAATGTAACACATTAAAAAACTCCTTAGTGTAATTTTCTCAAACGTAAAATGTAACATTCTAAAAAAACTCTTTACTGTGTTTTTTTCCAAACGTTATACTCCAATCAATGTAACATACAAAAACTCTCTAGTGAACTTTTTTTTTTCAAACATATACTCTAATATAACACTTCAATAACCCTAAAAAATCACATTACAGAAATGTAAATTTTCACGCTCAACAACTAACACTTCAGCTACCAATTCCCTCAAAATAAATCTTTCACGCCTCACCTTTCTATTCTCATTCCAAAACGAATACAAAAATTAGAAAAATGAATTATAAAAAGTATTCACTTAAATTCAAATGTCACCAAATCAAATAAATATAATTTTTCAAAACAAAAAGGACTAATTAGTTCATAACAAAATTCTTACAACTAAATGGATTAACATTACTCAATATGAGATTTATGGATAAATTCCTCATTGCTCAGTTTAAAAATCAAGATTTTTTTTGTAAAATATGATTTGCTCAATAAAATTATTAGAGTTATTTTTAATTTTTTTTTATATTAAGATTTGTTTAATCTGCTAACTTAATCTGTATCCATGTGCAATCGGCCTAATCTCAATCCACCTGAACCAACATTGGAACACCCCTAATCTCAATTGATTCCCCTTACATTAGTTTAATGCTCTTTATCATTGAGCATGCGCCTTCCCGCCATTGTTTGCTCTTTTCCTTGATAATTAATTCTTCACACTGTCTTCTTTACTACTCTTGTCAATTTTTAAACAACTCCCCTTAACGGTCAAATTCAACGCTGAGAAAAAGATATGGAAACCTCTCAATTTAAACCAAACAAATCCATCAAATGATTCAATCATAATCATAACATCATTGATTAATCTGCAACGAATGGTGACATTGTGCACCCCACTCTGGTTCGGTTAGATATTACCAAAACTCAAATTTAAATACTTGAGGGATATATGAAAAGTGGGAGATCTCTCTCTCTCTCTCTCTCACTCACCCCTTAATTCAAAAAAAAAAAGAAAAAAAAAAAAAAGAAGGGTCAGTGATGGATGGCGTGCTATTGCTGCGTGCAAGCATGTGAAAAATCATACTCCTAAAATTTTTATTTTAATTTTGTTTTTGACTTTTGGCTTTTTTTCCGAATGATTTTCCTAAACTCTAAACCCTAGTAGTAAAAAGCAATGGCCTTCATCTTAATAGTGTTGCAAATAATTGAAACATTCATAAATAGTTTGAGTTTCACTCTTTTAAAACACGTCTATTAAATGGATGAGTTTGAGATTGATTTTAAAGCTCATTTACTATCGATTTGAGCTTGACTCGAAAAGATTTGTGAACATAAAAGTTTGAATATTAATTAAGAATATTTGAGACACAAGAAAAAAAACATAAAATTAAAGAAGACAAAACACTTAGAGCATCTCCAACGGTTCAGTATTTTTTTCACCAAATTTGAGTAAAAAATGGCTCATTTTTTCAATCTGATATCAGTTGCTCCAACGGTGCATCAAAAAGAAGAATCATCCCGTGGGTCAAACCGGTTGGTCGATCGGTCGGTCGACCGGTAAGGCAATTTTTATTTTTTATTTTTTTATTTTTTTATCTTTTTGACTGTTTGAACCTACCAATTTTTTGAACCATTTGCATGAGCTGGTCAACGGGTGGTCGACCAGGTGGTCGACCACCATGTGTAAAATTTTGACAAATTTCTACTTTAACGGTTATGCACAGTGCATTGGTGAAAGGAGCAACATGTTCTCACTTTGATGAATTATTTGCTGAATTCTCATTTTGATACTTGTTTGCTGAAATTATTGGAGCACCAAAAGTGACTTTTTTACTAAAATTCAAATCTGATGCCAAGTTGATGAAGCGTTGGAGATGATCTTAATAATAATTTCAAACGTCTTTTATTGATTTGAATTTTATAATATTTTTATCATCCTTCAAAATTTTGTACACAATTGGCAAAACCAAACAATTGCATTGTAATTTGTAACTGCTAGTGGTGTGAGCCATTCGGTCAATCCAGTTGAAATTAAGGAATATTAGCATCGAATCCAGTCCTTTGGTTTTGTTAGTTACCAGAACTGATCTCATGTTATAGTTCAATTTCGTATAATAGAGAAATTCATATGAGATTTTAAAGAATTTTATAAAAATTTTTGTGGAGAAAAAATTTATCACACCTTACGACGACATCAAGATTGCTTGGAACAAGAAAGCTTGGTTGCCTGAAAAACACTCACAAAAGAAGAATTCCAATTGGTGGTCAATTAAAGGACTCTCCAATGCTTAAGTTAAAATAAGAATAAGTATCAAACAGTATGAGCTTGAGAATTAAGTTGTTGTCCACCTTTTTTAAGTGGTCTATTATGCTTATATAGGCTTCGTATATGACCGTTTCTGACAGTTAAGAGATCCTTGTCACTCTTTTTTATTGTTCCGCTTTACATGAGATCATGTCCCACATTCATAGATTTTTAAGAATGGACAAGTTCATGTTTAGTAAAAAATGAGTTGATCTAGTTTGACTATTTGAATTACTTAATCCGAACCCATGATTAGCTCAATGTTCGGAGTTGACTTATGGTCTTGCTCGCCTCCTAAGGTATATTAGCTCGGCTGTATGGCCTTGCTTTTTCCTAGCTTGGTCATTCAGCCTTGCTTTGTCGTAGCTTAACTATTAGACTTTGCTCAAATCTATTCGGTGACGTGTACTTGTAACTGGAATTACAATGAAACAGATTGTTATATAGAACGCCTTATTTCCTAATATTTATTGCGAAACATATATCATCTATCATTTATTTTTTAATAACGTTTAAAGAATTAAAATATAAAATTATTTAATTATAATATTTTGATCGATTTGATTTATAATGTAAATTTTTTCAAAATTAAAATAGATAACAGATTGTGAAAAAATGACCGAAAATCCTATCGATTATGAGGGACGAGGTCAGTCCCATGAATTTACGCTCTTATTGATAGCACTAGTGCTGGGCGTCTTTAATTGTATTTTAGTAATGTTATTTTGCAATATTTACAGACACAATTAGGGGGTTTCACCTTGCAAGAGCATGCATGGGCTGAATTAATGTTAAAATAATCAAAACTTAGGTCTCGTTTGACAACATCACTTTTTAGTTTAAAAGTAAAAGAGTTATTAAAAAAATCAAAAAGCTATCAAGAAGTCAAATATTCTATTTTCTTTTTACTTTTTACATTTTTTTGTAAAAAATCAAAAGTTATCTTAAACATATTAATTTTTTTACATCATATTTTAACTAAAAAGTCAATAAAGCCCGTTTCCAAACAAGGCCTTAGACTCCGTTTGGTTTAGTTTTTGAAAAAGAATTTTGAATTTTGAGTTATATTTTGAAAGATAAGTTATTAAAAAGAATTTTAAAAATTGAAAATTTGTTTGGTTATGAGTTTTGAGGGCTCTTTTGGCAAAAGCTAAGAAAGTCAGCTTTTTTGTCCCAAAAAGTCACCAAAAAAGCAAAAAATTCAGCTTTTTACCAACTTTTCAAAACACTCCTGAAAATAATTTTAGAATAATTTGTATGAAATAAAATTTGATTGATTGATTGATATATACAATATGAGAGAAAAAAAGAGAGTGAAAAAGTAAATAAAAAAAAAGAGGAGAGAGAAAAGAGAAAAAATAATTTTAATTTCTTTTAAAAAAATTTATTAACTAAATATATTTTTTAATTTTTTTAATCTAAATATTAACTTAAAAATTAAACCAAATACTATCTTACTTTTTTTGGTATTATGTAATTTAATAATACAATATTTTAAGAACAAGATGAGAAGGGTTCCCTTCACAAAGCGATGATGAATCATGCAAATTTCTTTGAAGGAGGGACACATGCGATGCGAGGCTTGCGAGGATAATCATTGTCAGAATCACGCATGGGGATTTGGGCGCGTGATTAATTCCCTTTTTATTTTTTATAAATAAATTAAATTAATTACATGCTATGCTGTAACATTCCCATGCAAATGCGATGTAGCAAAAAAGTTTCATTCTTTCTTTGATAGGTTGTTAGTGAAGGGAAGTGCTTAATATGCTCTTTTTATGTAATGTTGTTTATTTATATATTACTATTTCTTTGTACTGTGGCATCACAATCTATCGTCGCATGCAATCCATCCTAATCATTGGCCTAGAATACTGTCAGCTTGTTTGGTTCTGTTTTTTAGAAAATAGTTTTTAGAAATTTATTTTTTTATTTTTTGTATTTTAATGTTTTTAATTATTTTTTAATTTTAAGTATTTTTTTTAATTTTTTAGACACACTTAATATAAATATACTTAGAAAGTATAATATTTGTGAATTTTTTTTAAAAAAAATTCACTAAATACTAAAAATATAAAAAAATACAAAAATTCAGTATATTTTCGTATTATTGTGTATTTATTAATTTTTTAAATATGTTTTCACAAATCATTTATTATTTAGATACATCTAAGTAAGGTACATCTAAAAAAGTAAAAAAATTACTTAAAATTTAAAAAATATTAACTAAAAGCAAAAAAATTACAAAAAAATAAAAAACTTAATTTTCAAAAAATTGAATTAAAAAAACTGAAACAAACACACTGGTTATTTTATTTTACTTTTCAATCATGCTGGGACCCCCAAGTGGGGGCGACCCCAGCAACCCCACCTCCATGTGGGGGGCTCCAAGTGGTAGAAAAAAAAAAAAAAAAAAGAAGTTATGGACCAATCAAAAAACAGTGAGGATGGTGGGAGTCAGCCCCACTGGGGGTCTCATGCATTTTCCTTTATTTTTTTGCACAGAAATGAATAGTATAGAATTTAATACAATTCTCTAATATAGTAAAATTAACGAAAAGATAGAATCCACTTTATCAAAAAGAATTGTATTTGATTTTATGATAACTTTTACGATTATTTTGAGAAGATGATTAAAAGTCATCTTTTAGTTTTTTAACACATTTTAGATCACATCATCTGTCATATTTTTTATACTTTTTTTTTATAAAAAAAATTAAAAAAAATTAACTTTAACTATCTTCTCAAAACAACCCTTTAATTAGTGATTGAGTTAGACGATATTTTTTCTCTTAAAATTTATTTGTTTTCAATGCTACACAAGTTAAAAATTTTATAAATTTTTCTTATTTATTAATGTAGCAACTATCATATCATTCAAGTAGGCTCAATTTTAGTTTTTAATTTTTTTAATATAGAGACACATCAGGTAATAATTTTTTTTAAAATTTTTTTTTACAGTTTGTATAGCATTTTTAATTTTAGTCCCAACATATAGTAAAAATCAATATGCTGGTTATTTCTCTCTCATGTTGTTAGTCATTCTTTTTAATTTGGGATGTCATGAAATGTTATTCTTCTTGAAAATTCAAAACATACAATTTTATAATTTTCAAAACTAACTTTATAAATGATTATGAATATTTTAAGAGCGAGGTTAAAAGGTCAATTTGAAAACTCAATGCATTTCAATTTAAATTTGAATGCATTAATTACTCTAGAGGTGGGCACATATTATGTCGGTGTAATCATAATTAGATATGATATTAGAGTAATGTTAGAGATCCTAAATGTTTTATCAAATGTCTCATATGAGTGTAGGACCCACATGGGATTAATATGGTGGATCCACATCCATGTGAAATATTTGGGTCCTAGCCTTTTTCATGATATTAAAATTGGTAACAATTATCTAATAGCATCTTCAAGGTTGTAATTAAAATTGTGTGTTAAATGTGTATATATGACACAAAGTATAAAACTTGGGGCCCAATTATGGCGATGTTTGGGAAGTGCCAGAGGCTATTTTAGCCTCATTCAAGAAAAAGCTTGAAAATTCTTTATTGTAGCTGGGACACGTGAGTTGAGGGTTGTGCAGGATAGAGGGTAAAATAATGGTTTTGCCTTTAAAATTTTGACTAACAAACCAACTCAGCAGTTCAGCACGTCGGTTGAAATTTATTCTTTTTGAAAATTCAAAACATACAATTTTATAATTTTCAAAACTATCCTTTATAAATGATTATGAATATATTTTAGAAAAATGTTAGGGATTCTAAATGTTTTATCAACATTTTTATCAAATGTTTCACATGTGTATGAGACTCACACTATGTGGGTCTTGACTGGTCCCACACTCATATGAGACATTTGATAGAAATATTAGTAAAACATTTGAGATCCCTAACATTACTCATATTTTTAAGAGCAAGATTAAAGGGTCAATTTGAAAAATCAACGCATTTCAATTAAATTTGAATGCATTAATTACTCTAGAGGTGGGCACATACTATGTCTGTACAATTCATAATTAGATATGATATTATGACAATTATTTAATAGCATCTTCAATGATGTAATTAAAATTGTGCGTTAAAGTGTGTATTATACATAAAAAGTGTAAAAATTGAGGCATAAATATATATAAGTGTTTGTTAATTTAGAGAGTAAGTGTGTGCTGTAATAGTGTAGTTAAGATATATGTTAAAAGTGTGTTATATTAAGGAAAATTGCTTCATAGTTCAAAATTTTGAAGGCTCTAGTGGCCCGAATACCAAAACAACGTCGTTTTGGCCAATTTTTTTTTTTTGTTCTTCTTTCTTTTCTCTCTGAAACAGAGAGGCAAGAGAAAAAAGAAGGAGAGGAAGAGAAGATGAGGAAGAGAGAAGAAGATGGAGAAGAGAGAAGAGGGAGGGGGAATAGAGCACACACCGGCGCCACTATCACTGTCGCCCATCGTGACCCCCTCTGTGTGCATACGCACATAGATCTGTGTGTATACACACATAGATCTGTGCATATCTTCTTTCTGTTCCCTTTCTTCTTTTCTTCTCCTTCCTCTCATTCTTTTCTCCTTCTTCTTTTTGTTCTCCTCTTACTCTATGTTCTTTTCTTTTCTTTTTTGAAATGAAATGTATCTCTCTGTTTATGTTCTTCCTCTTTTCTTTTCTTCTCTCTTCTTTTCTTCTTCTCTTTTTTCTAGACTGTTGGTCGACTGGAAGAGGAAGGAAAAATAGAGGGGGATGGAAAGAATAAGAAGAAGAGAGGGAGAAGGAAAAAGAAAAAAAAAATGATTTTGATTTGAGTTTGGATTCAGAAAGAATAGAGGAAGAAGAGAGGGGAAGGAAGAAGAAAAGAAAAAAAAAAAAGAAGCCAAAACAACGTCGTTTTAACACCTCGAGCCATTCGAGCCATCATTATTCGAGTTACCTAGTGTGATTGTATATTAAGCATGTGGTCTATTCAAATATATATAAATATACACATAAATATAAAATAAAATTATTACAATTATTTGGATAGGTGGTGGTGATGGTAAAAAGCAACGAAGGTATAAGCCATTTTGCTTGTGCTGCAGCAAAGGTACAGCCAATTCCTGCTTTTTTCTCTCTCCGACTCGCTACACAGCTCTCCACAGTTGAGCAAGAGTGCTAACTAGTGAGCTAACTAACAAACAAGTTAGCAAGCTCAATGGAGACAAAAATAAATTATTTGCTTGCCATCTGTGCCAACTCCACCAATGGGTTCTTAGTGCTTGTAGTAAAAAAAAAATTATTAAAAAAATCAAAAAATTATCATTATTCACAAAAAATCAAAACATAGAGATCCGTCAAACACCTACAAGTACTAAAATTAATTCTTTATACGACTGGCACCACTTCCATACAAGTACAAAAAAAAAAAAAAAAATTAACAACAGTTTGAAAACATTGTACTATATAAAAAAAAAAAAAATTGCAACAATTACGAAGGCCACAGAGGTCCGCTAGACCGTACTCACATATGGAAGATTCCATGTCGGTATGCATATGGGCACAAATGTAATTTATTATTTTATCTAATATTTTAATACACATTTTTTTTTTTGTAAAATCAAAAAAGTTATCCTAAATAATCATATTTTTTTCTCTACTTTTTTACTAAAAATCAAAAAGTGCACTTATATAATTCATCCCAAACAACCCCATAATCAACTCACTGGAGATGCTCTGAGGCAGTTTGAGAAAGTTGAGGTAGTTTGTAGCGATTATTAAGTTTGGAAGGTATTTTTGAAAAATAATTTTTGTAAGATCAACACCAATTTCAATCTTTATTTTATATATTAGTATAAATGTTCTCTTAAAAAAAACAAAAGAGTAATAAATTATTTTAACCTTCTTGATATTTGAAAAAAATACTACAAGTCTTATAGATTTAGTGTAATTAATTGAGCTCCTTCAACATTTTAATTTACATAACATTTAAGCCTCTTTAACCAATAATTTGTTAGCTATATAGATAGAAAAATAATATTATCATCTTTTTATACTAAAATATATATTTTTTCCTTATTTTTTCTTGCGTTTCGCACTATTTGTACTAATTTTAATTCTTTAGTCTCAAAATTATCAAACTACTTATATATATATATATATATATATATTTTAAATTTTAGGGAAGTCAACTAAAACTGAAACTCTGAAAAGGAACCAACATTATGAGAGGGATTTTGATATACAAAAATGTTGATTGATTCACAAATTCATGGGCCTCAATTTATGGGTGGCAATAGTCAAATGCATTAAAAAAGACCACACCACATCTATCACATCTGTTCAGATTGGTTCACTTTCACATTTAGTTGTAAATTGGCCCTACACCTTAGCAAAATGATATAGACATGGACGCCTTGTTTGGTAATCCTTATTTTTACTTTTTATAGTTTTGGGCTATTTTAAATTTTTTGATTTGGAAAAAATAAATAATTAAAAAACTTCAAAGTTTTACCAAAAGGCTAACATTGCCAAAATACAATAGCAAAACACAAAGATTTTAAAAATTTAATCCACAAAAATGGCATTAAATTATGTAAGTGATAAAATAAATATATTTGTATCTTTTATTTATATATGCTACTTCATAATATATTTGATAGTGAACATACATTTTGATTTGTCATGACTGGATTTACTGGTTTAATTCATAGCATAGGTTCAATGAACATTGTGATATTGGGCCATTGCTAGTTCCATTTTGCGCTAGCCCACTGCTAGGCTTAGGACCTTGGGTACAGAGGAGGCCTATTATGAGTTTTGAAATTGGGCTGAATTGGTGATTGGTCGGCCCATGCAAGGCAGGCTTCTTCAGCTGGACCTTCAAGGACCGGAACTTGAGAGCTTTTGATGCTTATGCAATCCATAAAGACACCATCATTAGACATTATTTTCTAAGTTGGCCTTACATGTATTTACATGGCACCCAAAAAATAATAATAATAATTTGAAAAAAGTTTAAAAAGTTACACGATCATGTGTTGTCCTGGACTCTTGCATCTCATCCTATATATAATTCATTCATTGGTCAACTATAGTTAGGACAATATATGAACGGAGCTGTTCATAAAGATTTCGAATTCGGCTCGTTTATTAAATAAATGAACACGAACTTGATTTTTAAACTCTTTATTAATTAAGCTGAGCTCAAGTAATTTTAAGCTGGGCTCAACAAGGTTAATGAACATAAAGAAAATAAATTAATATTTACTTTTAATAATATATCAAATCAATTTTTAGTACTTTATTTATTTTTCTGTGTATTTGGTGTTTGTTGTAAATTTATATATTTGATTGATGAAATTTATTATTAATATAAGTATTCTTGTATATTTTGTTCATATTTTATATTTTTTTTTATTCTTAATAAGTAAATTAATTTAAGTTTTTTTTTTTTTTTTTCCAAGCTTGAGCCAAACTTGAGCTCGATTATTTAAGCTCGACTTGAACTTGGCTCGAGCTCGAGCTCAAGCTCGATTAATTCTTAATAAACAAGCCTAAACACACAAAAGCTCAACTCGGCTCATTTACTGTCCATAGTATATATAATTTATTTCATATCATAAGTTTAACATGCCTCATCCTATATCTTTAAGTAGTATATATGCTCTTTAATCCCTTATATTCAATTTGAACAATCAAATAGAACTATAGTTTATTAAGAGTATGAGAAAATTAACATTACATAAACAACAATTCGAGCTGAAACTCAGTTTCTCAATAAGTAACTTTTCTTTTAGCGCCAAACAACATGTCATGCACCATACTGCCAAAAAAACTCTCATGTAGAATGTGATCTTTTGTCCTATTTTCTTCGCACAATATGTTAAAATAATTAACTTTTTAAGTGCAAATCAACAAATACTGGGTTGGAGAGAGTGTTTGGAACTACGACAAAGAAAATACGAGCAGCGTATACGGTGTATGGTATTTTGTGTATACCATGGATGCCCTAATCAAGCTTTAGCTATAGGTGCAGGTGCGGGGCCTTTTTGACAACAAAAGTTTTATATGTAACACAATCTTGCTAAAAAGTATTATGGGCATATGAAAAAGACATCAAAAAAATATATTTTAAAGAACACGAAACTCTTTTTATTTATTTTAGAACACTTAACTCTTTTATATTTTTCACAACAATCATGATATTAAACATTACTTCAGGAGTATTAGTTAACATTTACCAATAACATATGCAATAGCTAGTGTACATTTTTGGGGGGGTTCCTATGGAAGTGTAGATCCCATAAGAAGCAATAATTGCAATTTGCAATTCACATACAACACTGACACGATCACCTAAAATCTCTTTTACAAAAATCACCGGTGATTTTTGATGCACACCTATTTTCCATTCACATATGTTATCTATAAAACTTGTCATGTATAATCAGCAGCGAGGTCTAGGCAAGGGCGAGCGAGCTCCACCTCGACCTCCACCATTTCCACCGTACCTTTGGTGGTGAAGCAGAGATTGATCATGACCATAATGATGAGAATTCCTTGGAGGATAACGATCTTGTTGGTGGCACTGGGTGGCTGTGGCGGTATGTTTTGCACCGGCTTTGGAGCCCTTAGGCTTGATCTTGATGGCATTGACTTGTTGGAGAGTCTCCAAATCTTCTTCCATTGAGGGCCGGTTTTTCGGTTCGGATTCAAGACATTGAAATATAAGTTCAGCTGCTTGGAATGCAGCTTTTGAAGGGTAGTGATTTTCAAGCCTCGGGTCCATGATTTTGCTCAATTTCCTCTTGTCAGGTAGTAAGGGTCTAGCCCACTCTATCAAATAGTGCTTACCCTTGGGTCGATTCATGTCTAGCACCCTTAAACCTGTCAATAATTCAAGCAACACCACTCCAAAACCGTGCACATCGCTCTCTACATACAAATGACCTGGAAATTCATTATCAACCATTGTTGTCGAATTCATATTTGCATCACTATACAAACAAATAAAATTTATAATTGTCATAAACTCATCATGAGTCTTTGAGTGTTAAAAGCTAGTAAGATGAAAATGGCTTAGGATCATCCATCCCTAAATTAAATTGTGATATTGTTTCAAAATACTTGCAGTTATTGAATTATGAGACTCCAAACTCCAAACTAATATGAAGGAAGGGGTTGAAAATTGAGTACTTGTCAATGACCCCAAAAAAAAAAAGAGTAAAAAATTGTCTCATAGAATGATAAGTGGTTTTAGTGATTCTTTCATTTCAAACCAAAATACCAACATTATAGCTTCTAATTCAAAAAATATTAATGCAAAATCTTTTGGATGAGCTCTACAAATGTTATGTGTAAATGATTTTTCCAAACCACTTAGGTGAGGTTTGACAAATGCTAAAAAAAACAATTTCTTTTTTTTTTAAAAAAAATAGTCAATTACTTTTTAAGTCTTTCTAGATCAAAAAATTTAATTAAAAAAATAGACCAAGTAAAACAAAAATGACAAAAAAACCAAACAAATTTTACTTTTTTAAAGTAAACTTTTGATATCAATTAAACAAGACATGATTAAGGCTCCGCTTCTTTCACCTTAAAATATTTTACACTTGAAAATATTTTCATGTAAATTGATTTTGCACAAAAAAATGTATATTCATTCTTGGACTTTGGCTACTACTCGTATAAGAGAAAGATAGGGGGAGTCGTACCAGTTGTGGTATAATCAGGAGCGACATAGCCATACGTGCCAATGATGCCCGTTGTCACATGTGAATTGCCATTTATGGGACCAAACTTTGCCAACCCACAATCTGAAAGCTTTGCATTGAAGTCCTACAAAAATCAACGAGATTGATGGAAATTAGCACTGGAGTTATAAAAAGGGTTGGGCTTAGATTTTTTCAAGTTTAAATATGAAGTTGAGACAACTTGAGCCTTTTAAACAAATTAATCTATATATACAGTAATGGCAATTAATAACCCATGGAAGTGGTTCTAAACCCTCTGCACCATTCACAACATTGCAACATATATACACAACACTTTGTTATGTTTTGAAAACAATTTTGTTGTTTTTTTAGATCAACACATTTCCATGAATTAATGCATGTGAAATGAAGGGTTTTGGTCTTGGTTTTGGTTTTGGTTTTGGTTGAAGTAAAAGTGTTGCTTACCCTTGAAAAGGTGGCTTTCTAAGCTTCCTTTTTGCATGTATTCATAAATTAGGAGGAATTGATCATCTTCCCAACAGTAACCCAACAGCTTTACCAGATTTGGATGACTAAATTTTCCCAAGAAGTTCACCTCTGACTGCACTTGCAAAAATTTAAAATAATTAAAATTAATTTAATGAGTGAGAAAATGCATATTGGATAGATTTGAGTATTCTCACACATGCATACATATATATATATATAGAAGAAGAAGTTGCTAGTTGTTTGGAAAACACTTCCGGTAGCAGTTTTGTGGTCAGTGTGGAGAAGCAGAAATGATTATTTATTTAATAAGGTACAACCGGATTGGAATGCGTTGGAAGAGCTAATAAAGGTTAGAGTAGCACTGTGGGTATCCTCATCTTTGAAGGGGTTTAATTATTCGGTGCATGATGTTACATATAACCTGAATCAACTCTGTCTCTGTGTGTAGTTATCTGATGTATTGCTATAGCTCTGTGGTTTGATTCTGTGTTTTGTTGCTGAAATGGTAATCTGCATCTGTGCTTTTTCTGCTGGTCTGTATAGATGTGCTATCCCTGGGCTGCTTTGTGTTGATGTATCTGAATCTGTATTGAGCTGAAATTGGAAGGGTTCAGGTGGTAGGATGTTGTGTTGAGTCCAAGCTGTTCTGCTGATCTGTTTTGTCCTGTCGAGTTGCTGCAGTTGTTTTGTCATGAATGTAGTTGGGATGCTTTGTATTGTTGCTCTGAATCTGGGTTGGCCTTTAAAGGCTGCAGCTGTTAATTGCAGTATTGAATCTGTTTTGGGTTGGCTTTCGTAGGATGCAGCTGTTAAGGCTGAAACTCTGTGGGATGATTCTGGTTTATTATGATTTCAGTTGGGATGCATAGTGTTGTGGTTCTGAATCTGTCAATTAAGCCTTGCAGCGGGCTGATATCTGGGATTTTAATTCTAATATGAAGTGATCTGCAGTGTGTTTTGTGATATACTTATTGCTGTGTAAGCAGAGGTGATCTGATTGGTGAAGTCCTGCTGTGTGCTCCATTTCAGAATTGCAAGTCCTGCAGTGTGCTCTATCTGTTGTAGTCACTGTGCTTCAGTCTAATTCTTCCTGGCCATGCAACAGCAGTGGCTCTGTTCCTTTTGGATCTTGCTGTACAGATTCAGTGGTGTTTCAAGCTCAGTTTTGCTGGTTTTGGTGGGTCTTTTCCTGATTCACTATGGGTCTGAACAGTTGTGGAGTTTTGTTCAGCTTATGGTGGTTATTCTCTGTGCAATTTTGCTGATCTGCAGGCTATTCTGCTTCTTCTTTTATAGTTGGGGTGTAGCTTTGTTGGTTTTTTTTTCTCTTCTTTTCTTAGCTGTGTTTTTCGTTCTTTTTTTTTTTTTTTTTGGTCCCTCACCAACTGGCGCTTGGAGCTTCAGTTAGCTCCAAGCTCCTCTTTATTGATGTTTTGTATCCTTTTTCATACTTTCATCAATAAAGATCTTCTTTGCCGATCAAAAAAAAAAAATATATATATAGAAAATAGCTTTGGCAACGAAGGTGTTCTGTGTGCTGATGCAATCATCATCCCTTTAAATTGGACATGAAATTAAGGATGGAGGAAACCATTTGTTGGATATCTATATAATCTAATCAACTTTATAAATTTATTCAGTTCCAAAATTCTAAACTAATTTGATTTATTCTTAGTTTAAAAATCAATGATAGGTCCGAATTATATACTCGTCCTTTTTGTTTTGGTTTGCCATCACTCAAAATGTTTGTTCATGTACTATTTTAGTCATGTTTATAGATTTTTATAAGAATTAATAATTACTTTGCCCTAGTTCTGTGAAGCCCCTGAAAAATGTTTTCCCTTTAAAAACTTAATGTTTAAATTAGTTTCTTAAAGCCCCTCAGTTACTAGAATTATTTCGAATCTTATCGATTAGCTTTTTTTTTTTTTATCGAAATAGGAATATCCTAAATAGTGTCCATTCATTTTCCAACTAGTGATCCATTCAATTCCAACTAGTGGGCTTTAATGACAAGTAAATTCTAACTTTTCCTTTCAATTCCAACTAGTGGGCTTTTATGCCATGTTACACCAAGTTTGCCTATAAATTGAGCTCACCTCTCAACTTCTTTCTATGGTTCTTCCCATATCTCTCTCCATTTGTTATATAGAGTTTAGATTAAAAATGTTTAAAGTGGGAGTAAGCATTTTCATAAAGGAGGAGAGTTGTAGATTTTGTGAAACCTTACATACTTTATGGCTTAGAATTTGGAGATTCATGGAGAAAGATCGAGATTCGAGTGTTGGAGACGGAGGAGATTGATTTGAGGTAATTCGGGTGGTATACAATATGCTTCATTTAAATCTCTTTGCAAAGAGTGTTTATTTTAATTATTTCAAATTTGTAATCCTCTTGATTATTGTGATCATTTGATAAATCCTGTGAATCATTGTCTGTTGACACGTTTGAGTACTCTGGTCATTTGATAAATTCTATGAAGTTGTTCTGTGTAGTTAATGTTGATTTGTCTGGCTAAATGACGTGGAAATGCTCCGTACATGGATCGAGTAAACCTTGCCAATAGCTTGGACCAATAGCCCAGATAAGCGTTTGTGCTTGGGTGAGGTGGGTGAGGCCAGTCATTGGTCATGTACCGAGTAGGACCGGGTATTTGGTTCTAGATAAATTATCATATGTCGAGTTGACTTGTTTGTGCAATTTGGTAAATTGTTTGATTATCGAATCTAATCGGTTGTGTAATTGCTGGATCTCTGTTAATTTATTTTCTGTCTGAGCCTTGTTATTCCTGTTGTATTGTATACTTCCCGAATTAATATATTTTTCAGGCGTGGAGCAAATTTAGTGGCGGTTGGAGTTGAAGCATCTAAAGAGATTGTTTGAGTTGGAGATTCTTTTAGTCCACAACTATATATTATTTTTGGAGATTTGTATAATTTATGTTTTGGAGACATTTGAGTTAATTATTTGTGGAGATGATTTGTATATTTGGGATTATGAGTTATCTGCGATTATAAATTTGAGGTTGATTTGATTTATTAACGACCCGGAAGTCGAGGCGTTACAAATGGTATCAAAGCTTAACAAGTAAGCCACAACACAACCTTCTCTTCATTTTCCTTTTCAATACATGTTCTTCAGGGTTCTAAATAATGTTTTACAGATCTGTTATTTATGAGTTACTTATGTTAAAAATGCTAAGAGTTGAGTATTGATTCTATCTCTCTTGTATTTTCCCCATTTCGGTACAAAACTATTTTTTTTCCATATCAATTTTTCAACTTTCCAAGGGTACACCTTTAAGCAAACTTGTTGAGTTAGATATATGTTGGTTAGCATGTTTTCTTCACAAAAGAAATGAAAACTTTCCCTTGGTGGAACCCTTTTCTCATAAAGCTTCTTGTTTTGGACATTCTACTTTAGAATCTGTTTATGCAGGCCACTTTCAAAAATTCCAGAAAAATGTATAAACTTATTCTGGACCTCTATTTTAGGTCAAAATCTTCCTTAAGGAGTTATCTTTCAACTAAAATTGGTTTCATCAAAAAACGTTAAGCGGTTTGCAAGAAAATCAAATTTTCGTAACGGTCGACAGGTCTGGACAGAATCTGGACAGCGCTGGAATGTTTTCTAAATAACTTAAAATCTGGAAAAGCAAACCCATTTCCGAAAAATGTTCTAGAAACTAGATCAAATTCTCTACAAACCATAGGAAGACCGAGTCCGGTGAAGGATCTAAAATAGTCCTTTCATTTTAATCTTTAGGTGATGTTAAATCTGGAAATTTTGTTATGTATGGATGTTTTATGCCCTTGTATTCATGGAAATGTTTAATAGCTTATGATCATATCTTGGCATGAGATTGTATGTGTTATGTTATGTTATTTATCTTTCTCATCTTAAGGATGCGTGCTTATGTGGTTATTTTTGTCTTGTAAGTTAGACTAATCTTGATTAAAACATTTAACTCAACGGGAAACCTAATTGAGAGGTTATTGGGTTTCGAGCACTTGAGTAATGAAAAGATGAGAATTTGTGATATATGGTTTGTTGGGATGCGTTCCCTATTCGGAAGTTAAAGTCTTGCGTAAGTGGTTTTCGGAACCCTTGAACGGAGTGGTTGTATTCGAACCCTAGGTGGTTTGGTGTGAGGAGGGTTTTGGGCAAGGCCCTATTTCACCGTCTCTTTTGAGGCCCTGCGGTTGGCGCTACGCGATATGTAACCGATGGTAGGCATCCGAGGTTAGTTCTGCAACAAAGCAGCAAAAGAGGGGGCATACCGAATAAACCGAATCCGATTCTTATGGTTGGGAGGACGAAATCTCTTTGGGGGATTTCTAGTTTACTAACATTTAACTTGTAACCATTTATTTATTTATTCGTGTATCATGCTTTACTACTTGATGTTATAATTGTGATTGTGTATTGGACTCGGAAAAAAGGTATGGGATATGTGTGTGTTTACTGGGCATTCAAAGCTCACGACGTGTTATGCCAGGTGACGAAGAGGAACATATAGCTGGAGACGACGAGACTGAAACCTTCGAAGACCTTTGGCTATCTTAGAAAAGTTAAAAAGTTCTCTTTTAATATTTTTGTAAGACTCGTACAAAGATTTAAATTTCCTTTTTGGGATGTAATGTATTGGAACAAGTTTTTACAATTAAGGTTATTTGTGGTTATTATGTATTTATATTTAGTATAATCAGAGAAATACACCTTATCGATGCTTATGAGACCTTGTGTCAATACTTGTTAGAATCTGTGAAAATTGACCATAGGACTCAGTAGTGACTCTCCCTTGCCTACAACCAATAATGTAGAATCGGGGCGTTACAAGTTCTATTAAAGTTGCACTTTGATACTTGTAAAATTAAAAATTATACTTTTTTTATCCTTAGTTTTGTGAAAATTGTACTTTGTTTCTTATAATTTATAAAATTTACACTTTGCACAATTTATTTTTAAAACTTTTAATAAAATATATAGTGAAAACTAAGAGCAAAACTACTTTTTTTTTTTTTCCAATAAATAAAACAGTAGTGACAAATATAAAAAAATATTTATATTATCAGATAGACCAGTAGCCCATAATAATGAGCAAGGATCCTCTAGAGTTTTTTTTTTTTCTAAAGTTTTCTAGAGTGGTGCATTGTGTAGTTGAGATTTAATGACAAGTCACATTAATTTTTCAACATTAAATCTCAACCACACAATACACCACTTTAGGAAACTTTAGGAAAAAACACTCTAGAGGATCCTTGGTGCATAATAATTGGAAAGTCAAAAAAACTTGACAACTAATAAATCAACTCAAGTTCAACAACCACTACTAATTACATATAACCCTATAATGAAGGAGAAATAAAATACTACAAAAGGTATCAAACTTCTTTCCATGGAGGTTAAACTCGCAATCTCATACCACCAACGGTGTTACATAATCACTAAGCCAAATGTCCTAATTTATTTTACAAAACTATATTATAGTGTAATTTTTACAAACTAGAGGTGCAATATGTAACTTTTTATTTTATGGAGGAAAAGTACGAATTTTCAAAAAATTACAAGCACAAAGTGGCATTTAGCAATTAGCAAAAAGCAAGTTGTATGAATTTCCCACCAAAATCGAAACGTTTGACTTGGTCTAGTCCATTTACCAAGTACTCATGGCTTTCTATTTTAATTCTGCAAAAATATTTTGGTGCACTGATAGCTCTAATAGAATGTGGGTTTCACTATAATAATGATGTTTGTGCCTTGCAATTTTTTATTTATTTTTATTTTTTTATTTTTTTATTTTTTATTTTTTAACTTTTCATATCATTAGAGTTCATTAATTAAAGGGATGTATTATTATTATTTAATTCAACTATGGGATATCTTTCCGTTCCGTATGTCAGGGAGACAATGACCTATTTTAGAAATTAAGTTAAAAATTAATTTATTATTATTTTTTATTTTTAAAAAAATATATAAAAAATAAAAAATGATTTGATTTAAAAAAATTAAAAAGTCAGAAATTTGACTTTTAACCATACAATGGGAATATGTTAATTTTGTAATTTTAAAAATAAAAAAATAAAAATTAAAGATAATATAATATGTTATAAAAAATAAGGATAAATTACAAACACACCTCCTGAAGTTTACTTAAATTACAAATTACTCCCTGTGATTTTATAAATTATATTATGCCCCCTAAGGTTTTTAATTTTATAACAAATAGATCATTTTATTAATAAATCATTAAGTTAATTAATAGTTTTTAATAATGTTAAAATTTTATTTCAATTAATAATTCAGATAATTTTATTATTGTATAGGTGGACAGTTAGAAATTTGATTTTTTTAATTAATTCTGTTAAATAAAAAATTCTGATAGGGAGATATTTGTAATTTTTTAAACCACAGGGAACAATTTGTATTTTAAGCAAATGTCAGGGGATGTATTTGTAATTTACCCTATGAATAATAATGAAAGTAAAAATATATAAGATGATAAATAAATTAGTAAAAATAAATATTAATTGTAATATTTTTAATGTTTTATTCATTATATTAAAATAAAATTGAGAGTAGGGTAGATAGAATGGAACAAGAAAGTAAAACTTGTCTCTGTCCCACTTTATTGGAATAGAGTAGGGGATGCAGGTAGGGCTGCAAATGAAAAGAACCGTTCATGAATAGGCTTGAGCTCGGCTCGATAAAGGCTCATTTGAACTCGGTTCGTTAAATTTTCATTATGTTTGAATTCGTTAAAAACTTAATAAACAAGTGCAAATAAGGCTATAAACGAGCTGAGTCGAATCGAGGTTTGCTGAGTTCGAGCTCGAGCTCGAGCTCGGCTCGTTTGCTTAGTGAGTTTGTCTATGGGTAATGTTAAGGATACAAAATTTTCCTCTAAATGAATGACCAAATGTCTTACATGGTTATGGGGTTCCTCTACAAGAAATTAGTCTTTTAGGAACTAATTGAATTTGATCACTAAAAATAATTTTTTAGGGACAAATTTAAACATATGATAATTTACTTATAGGATGGTAAAAATGACTATTAATATTCTCACTTAGAGCTTGTTTGGGATGTTCTAAATAAGTGTACTTTTTGACTTTTTATGAAATATGAGTTGGGTTTGAACTGATATGACTTAAATAAGATAGTGACTTTTTGATTTTTTTAAGGGATAACAAATAAGGCCTTAATATTTAAGTAACTTTTTTAGACCAATAAATTTGATTGCTAATATATTATTAACATCTAGTACCAAATATTTTTATCATTATCAATTAAAAACATTTTGAGACCAAATATTTTTATCATTTTAACCATTAAAAAGTCGGGGCCTCACTCCGTAACTTGCTCATTCTCTCTTCAACGGGTTGCTCAATCTTCAGCCCAAAAGTCGGGAGCTCCAAGGCAGATTGGAAGCATCCATGGCAGATTGGGAGCTCAATCTTCTTCAAATTTTGGTGCGTTTCTCTCTCTCTCTCTCTCCACCTATACACATATATATGATTTACAATATTGATCTGATCATCTCTTTTTCTTTCTCTTCATCATTTTCTACATCACAATCTTCAATCAATGGAAGATTTCATCATCGATTAATTGAAGAAGAATCTCGGTTGTCGATTCACTTCTCTTCCGAATTCTCGCTCACCTGGTATCGAAAACCCTAGGTTAGTACTCTCTAAACTGTTAAAATTATTGATATATATGAAGTTTAAAACTCTAAAACTCTGATTTCTAAATATATAGGGACCAAGTAAACTCTGATTTCTAAACTCTGTATTACTTCAAACTCTGTGTGCGTACCGGATTTCGTAGTAGATAAAGTGGATCGGGGCCCCACACTCGGTTGGACTATCCAGGGACTGAGAGGTTCCTGCCACTAGAAGCACCGTGAGAGCTGCCCGGCCGGGGTTGGCTGGATAATCCCTTCGGTGTGGGAATTAGTGATCGGGGAAGAAGTGTATATAGAGCTGAGTTTATATCTAGGTGTGATTTTGCTTGGAATAGTTCAGTTACCTTCAATGTGAAGTTCATGTAGTATATATAGGGTTCCTTGCTTGCTTCTCAAGATGGTCTCCTGGAGCTTGGATGCTGCCAAGTGTCCTTTTTGCATTGCTCGGGGTGGGGGACTACTTGGTAGTTATCATTGAATACATATACTCATTGTAGTCATGCTGATAACAAACCACATTCCTTTGGTTCAACAACTTCCGTGATCCTAGTTGTGGGGGACCAGCTGAGGGTGGCAGCTTGCACATGCACATGCTCACTACTTTCACGTTTCTCTGTGAGGTTCCCTCTGCTCGGTACTTTAGTACCTCAGTTCGGCCTTAGACCAGATTTTTGTTGGGATGAGCTGGTCCATTCGGACATCTTTGTGTGGGCTCGGCCCGCTTTCTGTTCGGCCCATAGATTCAGTCTCGCAGCTCGGCCCAGCCCAGCTCCACGGCTGGACTAGCCTTTCCACTGCGGGTTGGGCCCAAGTGCTTGAGGACTTGGGTTGACTGTTGATCATGAAGTTGGGCTCAATTGGCTTGCCCGTATACTCACCTAACCCACTCGGATTTGGGCTTCAGTAGATTGGGCCAGCCCAAGTCTTGGACCCGACCCATTTCATATTCAGCCCCTTCACTCTATATCAGAGTTTTATTTATGAAGTTTCTGATCTTAATTTTTGTAAATTTTTTATATATTTTTGTGTTTTGTGATTGTTGTTCGAGTTTCTATATATGAATTTTTCTATAATTTTTGACCTGATTGATTTGATGAATGATTTTTTTTTTTAATCTTTTTATTTCCCATTCAT
This sequence comes from Camellia japonica, assembly GCA_030407325.1. Classification (NCBI taxonomy): domain Eukaryota; kingdom Viridiplantae; phylum Streptophyta; class Magnoliopsida; order Ericales; family Theaceae; genus Camellia; species Camellia japonica. The sequence continues at coordinate 174,290,937 of JAPPVO010000036.1, forward strand.
TGACTGATTGATATCAGGAACTTCATAATATGTATATCTATTACTTTTTATTTCTGTTAAACGTTCTTTTTTCATGATGGATTTCTATTTTGTTGGTGTTTGATTGAACTACTACAATTTTATATTTTGCTTACAATGTGTTTGACAATATGCCCAATGATGATACTATGAAAATAATGAGTGTGTTCTATAGATATGAATCACATAGGTGCTTTAATTGTTGGTGTTACACGTATTGACTACGCATCATCTTTTGCCTAAATTGCTTTGCAATATATCAAAAAGATTGAAAAGTTTGAAGCAACCAATGGATTTTGAAAATTCCGAATTCATGAATCTTTTTTTTTATCATTACAATTGTTTCAATCTATCCAAATTTTTTTCTCAAGGTTGTGATTGTTTCTAGCATTGGACTGAATCATTTTATTTTGAGTGTAAAGAGAGTTGTTCACATTTTTGTTTGAGGATGTATATGAGATATACTGTACTTCTTATCTGGAATGAAGAGGAAACCAGACCCGACTGTTGAAAAGTAGCAATGCAAAGCATACAAGAAAACTACTGTTCTATTTTTGCTTCAAAAGCATCCTTGCTTTATGCTGCATTTCATTCAGTGAGTTAACACCTATGCTCTCAGCATCCCCGTGGCAATTCAAATTTGCCGCAACTTTAACTAAATGTTGAACTAGACCTGTTACTTTAACTAAATGTTGGAATTACTTTTCTTGTTTATTTATGCATGTTCTTGGCAACAAAGAGGGAAAAAAGAGAGTATAAAATACTATTAGTTTAGTGTTAAGCTTGTCATGTGGTTTAGAACTGCAAGAAGGTTGTTATATCTAATAATTTTCTCTTTCACCCCCTTTGTTATCAGTTCTCTTCGGCTTTAAACTTCTTATTTGCCCATTGTCGTGTGGGCTAGATTTTTTTTTTTTTTTCTGAAAAATAATTTGTAAATTTATAACTCTATAACGTGATTGATTTGTGATTTTTAAGGAGGGAATCTTTCTTTATGAACTTCATAGTGGCCCTTTCTTAGCCACTAGAAGAATCACCTGTTCAAGATATTGGAATTTAAGGATAATGTCTTTGTTTACTTTGTAATAGGGATTTCGGGATGGATAGGAGTTGGATGCAACTTCATAATAGAAGGTTACATCAGTACATTGATGGGGTAAAAGAATTTATCATGTTTGCTAGTGATCATATGAAATCAAGGACTAGTAAGATTTGGTGTCCTATGAGGAACTTGAAGTTCATTGATGCAGACTGATTTATTCTGTTTTTTCTTGTTTGATATCACTAGAGACTGTGCATATACATTGCTTATCTATTTAATAACTTTTTAATTTATATTGATAGGGTTATTAAATGAAATGCTTAGATCAATGAAAATTGGGGCTCAAAATCAATGTGGAAGGTATCAGCAACTTGTTCTAAAATGTCATTTGCAATTTGAAGACTATTGTTTTGCTGATTATTTCAAATGTTTTGGGATATCTTCCATGCTGACTACTTTTTGAATCATAGAATTGTTATTTCTAGTCATAGTACCTGCAAATTGCTTCCAAATCAATACCATTAGTTTCTTTTGTGCTTTGTCAACTGTTGCATGAGGTTTCATAATATAAGCATTGGACTATCTACTTCTATTGTTTCTGTTCTGCATTCAAGTTTCCCATGGGGCAGCGAATAATTTTTCTTTCCGTTTCCCCCTCCCTCCAGTTGTAGTAACCCATGTGCAGAATAGAGAATTGGTACTCTTCTTAGTTGATGCTGTGACTTTTTTCCCTGCTCCTCTATGTCTTTCATAATTTCTTCTTGCTCAATATTATTTTCTTTCTTGTAATTTTTGCTCAATAGTGCTCTCTGTAATTTTAAAAATTATTGCCCTCTATTTACTTCAAACTTGCATATTTTAGACCTGTCAGTTAGCTGACACTCTTACCTGTAGGTGCTCATCATGGACAAAGTGACTGTCAAGATAATGCCTTACTCATGCAAGATGGCAGATATCACAGAGGAAGGAGTTTCATGTAAGACATATGAAGGCTAGTCACGATAAATTTTGAATTCTTTCTTCTCTATATAGTTGCTTAGATGTTTCTGCCAAATTCGTGCATGTTGTTTTTTTTGGGTGTATATTCATGCATGTTGTTGGCTTTGTGCATAAGTTCATATTTTCATCATGTCCATGCTCTTGGCCAGGTTCCACATTTTTGCCTTTTTCTTTTTTGTGTTTCTTGTCTATTTTATAGTTGTAGGCCTGTAGCATGAGTTAATGCTCCAGTGTCATTTTTTCAGCTATATTAATCATATCAGGGTGCATTCACATCCAATAGTATATAATCAATGGATGCACTGCTTGATTTTTAAGAACACTGATGTATCTTGCTACTTGTACAAGAACCTGGGGTTAACCAGTAATAGATAGTCATACTTGAGTTGAGATTTATGGGTACAAAAGCTGAAATTTCTACGACCCAATACCAGTAGGTGGAAAAGAGAGAAAATGCAAAACAGGGTCATATAAAAACACACAATTTATCTATTATTTACACAATTTTAAGAGAGGACCAAACCATGCTTTTGTCTGTGTCCCAGGGAATTGAACTAAAACTAATAACAATGGTGAACAATAGTTTTCTTTTAACTTTGTGCTAGAGTTGTGGACTGGGTATTCTTTAAATTTAAAGCATGTGCTCTTCTAAAACAAAATTAAATATTTATAATTATGAACTAAGAGTTCTAGGTTCTTGAATTACTCATTTGCCTTTATTATTATGAACTAAGAAGCTTGCATATGTTGCAATACTAAAAATCTAGGGCTAAGACAAAAATAATGTATAATGTATTTAGGCAAGGTTCCCTGTTCTTAAACAGAGTAAATAAAAAATGAGTTTCTTAATTAGGTGAATGATCCTTGTATATTTAAAAAGTTTAGAATGTGGCAATGTGAACTGGTGTAATCACTACGCCAAAACAGGGCATTAACGGCGGTTTTCGTTACCGTCGTTAAAGATACTATTAACGGCGGTAACGAAACCGCCGTTAATGTATCTTTAACGGCAATTTCTGTCACGACCCAAACCCGCCCCTATGGGTTTAGCACCGTAACCGGCCAGTAATCCGAGATTACCGAAGGCCTGCTTAACAGTAAGACAGTAATACAGAGTACAGGGGCATGGCGGAAGCCAATACAGTAAATAAACAATGTCCAATGAGCTGTGACGGTCTGTATGCAAAAAGACTTTTCATACATATATGCAGACAGTGACAAAACAGTATGTACAATATTTACAACCATTCAGAACAGTACAGTAACAGACTATACAGATTACAAAACAGATACGGAGACAGATGGGGGAAGTTAAAACACCCCTAAGCCAAAGCTAGACAGGCTCGGAACCTCGCAGTGAGGCACAGTAGTTGACTTGACAAAAACTGGAGTTTACCCCGACGCTCCTAGCCGCGGTCTGGTGCCTGTACACCTATATATATATATAAGCAGTGAGCTAAAGTCCAGTGAATAACATAAAGCGTAAAGGGGTTTAGAATGAATGTCCTTCAGTATTTGAAAACAGTTGTTTCAATCAGTATATCAATTGTTCAGTACAGTAAACAGTATATGTGGTACATCCATTAGCATAGCAGTATAGTAAACAGTAGGTCTAAAAAGACCGAACAGTCATTGATGACCATCAATCAGTAAACAGTAGTGGTTCCAACAAAGGAACCGACAGAAATCTCTGTAACAGTAGCAGTAGACAGTAGGTGCTAAGGATGCCACAATACAGTTCAGAATATAGGACATACATTCATTCGATTAACGATATCAGTTCAGAAAACAGTTTAGTTAAACAGTCAGAAAACATTCTCAGTTGAACATATCTTTACACAATTGTTACTCACAGAATTCTGGGCTACAGTAAAGCTAGAGCGCGTCTCCAGTCGCCAACCCTACACAGTTTACAGAACGAACACACACCAAGCTACACAGTCGGGAAAGATAATAACTTAATCCCTAATTGCCTCGGTGTGTTCTACATCTATATCCTCATTAAGATGTCTTAAACTAGGCCTAAGAATGCCTAGGATGGGATGAGGATGCAAAGATGCACTCAGAAAACATTTTCAGAATTTTCAGAAAACAGGGGTCTCGCTCGAGCGTGTGGCTTTTACGCTTTCTACGCTCGAGCGGACTGCACACAAAGGAGCTCCGCTCGAGCGTGACTTCC